>JAOEGL010000132.1:0-46489 GCA_034509955.1 Urosaurus nigricauda
CTGGTGTAATAAGATATTCCTGAATGTGTTTGTATAAATGTACAATAATGTATAATAAGCTTTCGCGCAATCGCGTGATTTGCGAATCCATAGCGCAATTTATTTTGCGAAATAACCTAGCTATATCATTGTGTGATGCACTTTCACGCAATCACGCGAAATTTCGAATTGAATATGAAAATTACTATTGCGAAATTGAGAGAAATTCCTCACATGTGATAAGGTCCTATGTGTCTTTGCTCCAAGGACTATGTTTAAAATTTATGAAAGGAACAAACAGAAGATTAAATCCCAGGAGTGTGGGCAGAAGAAAGAAAGAAAAAGAAAATCAATTAGTTACAACAAGCATATTGAGAAACCAAAGAAACATTTTTTAAATAGACTTTTAATTTTTTAATAGACTGTATATCTCATGTGAAAAATCATATTAATGAAAGACCAATTGGTGTGAAGGCACTCCTGTTACAAGTAGAATCAAAGTCTGTGTGAAAAGTAAGTAACAATAATAACAATAAAAACAAGTTTCTACCTACTGAGTTGAAAAGCATATGAGCCTGAGTTTTGCTATCCGAAAGTAACAGAGACTGAAATGAGACAAGGTAAAAGAGCTATATTCTTTTTATTGTCAGGTAGCATCCTGTTCCTTGGTTTGAACTTCTCTTTGATTTCTTGGATTTCGTGGAACAATTTGCTTGATCAAAAGCGTTGCTACCTTCTACAAATCCAAGCAGCTTTTGTTTATATATCTAATTTGTGATCGGTCTAACTCGGGTACGATAAGTATAGACCAATTTGAAGTCTTCCCTTTGGGGGCAAGTTGATCAAGAAGGCTGTTGGCAGATGGCTGAGGTTTTATATAATCTGAGATAACTCCAGGCGGAGTTAAGGAGTTGTTTTATATATTCTGGGGTCGCTTTTGTCCAAGATGTTCTTGCGGCATCCATGAAGGACCTCTGAGTAGTGTTGAGGCTTGATCTTCTCAGATGCTGAGTGAGGACTACTATGAAAGCCTGGCGGAGGGGGGAGGAGTTCGAAGTAGGAAGGGGGTAGGACTCCAGGGCTCCACAAAAGCATGTTGTGATGGTGGTGGAGGACGGGGAAACAACGTTGCTTTTGAAATGTGCAGAAAGGGCTGCCATTCCTCCACTGGTTGTGGCCGACGCTGGTCCAGATAGGGGCGTGACAAGCGCCTCTGACGCCAGGTTCTGCCCTGAGGAGGTGGGCCCTGTGGTGGAATAGGGCCATAGACGTTTTGAGGAGGGGCAATTCCTCCTCCCTGTCCACCTCTTCGGCCTCCCAGGTCAGCAGAGCCCTCTGCATCTTTGGCCGTCTGCTCCTCCTCCTTCTGCGCCTCCCTCTCTCTCCGTTCGTAGAGCTCTATGAGCTCTAAAGTTTTCTGGTACTCCCAAAGGAGATAGGCCTGCTCTTCCTCGTAAGCAGCAGGCACCTCCACCCTCTGCTGCTCAGCATGGCGTATTGACTCCTCCATTCTCCGCCTCTGTATCACCTCCTTTTTTCGCTGGGCCTCCTCCTCGCGCCTCTCATCCACCTCCCAGAGACGGCGCCTGGGCTGATCCCGTCTTCTTGTGTTCCTTCTGGAACCCTGGATGGGTGGTAGCACCGGTGTTCCTGAAGTAGGAGGAGTGCCATTGCCCATATTTCTCCTTCCCGTGGTGCTTGGTGTCTCGATGCTAGGAAACCCCTTCTGCATCCTGCTCCTTTCTTTTGGGAGGAAAAGAAGATTTTGAAGCGGGTGGGGAGCAAAGGGAATCAGGGAAGTCTGGGTCGAACAAGTCAAAACAGCTAGCCAACAAAACCACAAGTGCTCTGCTTCACAGATCTGCCAAGCACTGTGGCCAGAGCTGACCAGGCAAAGCATAGGCCCAGGAGGCCATTGCTAGGCAGGGGCTGAGGTGTAAATGCGCCTTGAGTAGCGAGGCTCGATCTTCTTGAATGCTGAGTGAGGCCTACTATGTAAGCCTGGCGGAGGGGGGAGGAGGGCGAGGTAGGAAGGGGGTAAGGCTCCAGGGCTCCACAAAAGCTCCACCTCTTCGGCCTCCCAGGTCAGCAGAGGCCTCTGCATCTTTGATCTTCTGCTCCTCCTCCTTCTGCGCCTCCCTCTCCCTCTGTTCGTTGAGCTCTATGAGATCTAAAGCTTTCCGTTACTCCGGTACTGTTATTACTATGGAGACCTGGGTTTGATTCCGTGTAGCCATGGAAACCCACTGGTTACTCTGAGCAAGTCACCTTCTCTCAGCATCAGGGGAAGGCATTGGCAAAATTCGCCTGATCAATTCTTGCCAATGAGAGGGTCCACCATCTTAGGGAGAGAAGGCGAGCCAGTTCCAGCAGGCCTTGCCTGAGATGAAGAAGATCCCTCCCTCCCTCCACCATCTTAGGGAGAGAAGGCGAGCCAGTTCCAGCAGGCCTTGTCTGCGAGGAAGAAGATCCCTCCCTCCCTCCACCATCTTAGGGAGAGAAGGTGAGCCAGTTCCAGCAGGCCTTGTCTGCGAGGAAGAAGATCCCTCCCTCCCTCCACCATCTTAGGGAGAGAAGGCAAGCCAGTTCCAGCAGGCCTTGCCTGAGATGAAGAAGATCCCTCCCTCCCTCCACCATCTTAGGGAGAGAAGGCGAGCCAGTTCCAGCAGGCCTTGCCTGAGATGAAGAAGATCCCTCCCTCCCTCCACCATCTTAGGGAGAGAAGGCGAGCCAGTTCCAGCAGGCCTTGCCTGAGATGAAGAAGATCCCTCCCTCCCTCCACCATCTTAGGGAGAGAAGGCAAGCCAGTTCCAGCAGGCCTTGCCTGAGATGAAGAAGATCCCTCCCTCCCTCCACCATCTTAGGGAGAGAAGGCGAGCCAGTTCCAGCAGGCCTTGCCTGAGATGAAGAAGATCCCTCCCTCCCTCCACCATCTTAGGGAGAGAAGGTGAGCCAGTTCCAGCAGGCCTTGTCTGCGAGGAAGAAGATCCCTCCCTCCCTCCACCATCTTAGGGAGAGAAGGCGAGCCAGTTCCAGCAGGCCTTGCCTGAGATGAAGAAGATCCCTCCCTCCCTCCACCATCTTAGGGAGAGAAGGCGAGCCAGTTCCAGCAGGCCTTGCCTGAGATGAAGAAGATCCCTCCCTCCCTCCACCATCTTAGGGAGAGAAGGCAAGCCAGTTCCAGCAGGCCTTGCCTGAGATGAAGAAGATCCCTCCCTCCCTCCACCATCTTAGGGAGAGAAGGCGAGCCAGTTCCAGCAGGCCTTGCCTGAGATGAAGAAGATCCCTCCCTCCCTCCACCATCTTAGGGAGAGAAGGCGAGCCAGTTCCAGCAGGCCTTGCCTGAGATGAAGAAGATCCCTCCCTCCCTCCACCATCTTAGGGAGAGAAGGCGAGCCAGTTCCAGCAGGCCTTGCCTGAGATGAAGAAGATCCCTCCCTCCCTCCACCATCTTAGGGAGAGAAGGCGAGCCAGTTCCAGCAGGCCTTGCCTGAGATGAAGAAGATCCCTCCCTCCCTCCACCATCTTAGGGAGAGAAGGCGAGCCAGTTCCAGCAGGCCTTGTCTGCAAGGAAGAAGATCCCTCCCTCCCTCCACCATCTTAGGGAGAGAAGGCAAGCCAGTTCCAGCAGGCCTTGCCTGAGATGAAGAAGATCCCTCCCTCCCTCCACCATCTTAGGGAGAGAAGGCGAGCCAGTTCCAGCAGGCCTTGTCTGCAAGGAAGAAGATCCCTCCCTCCACCATCTTAGGGAGAGAAGGCGAGCCAGTTCCAGCAGGCCTTGCCTGAGATGAAGAAGATCCCTCCCTCCCTCCACCATCTTAGGGAGAGAAGGCAAGCCAGTTCCAGCAGGCCTTGTCTGTGAGGAAGAAGATCCCTCCCTCCCTCCACCATCTTAGGGAGAGAAGGCGAGCCAGTTCCAGCAGGCCTTGCCTGAGATGAAGAAGATCCCTCCCTCCCTCCACCATCTTAGGGAGAGAAGGCGAGCCAGTTCCAGCAGGCCTTGTCTACGAGGAAGAAGATCCCTCCCTCCCTCCACCATCTTAGGGAGAGAAGGTGAGCCAGTTCCAGCAGGCCTTGCCTGAGATGAAGAAGATCCCTCCCTCCCTCCACCATCTTAGGGAGAGAAGGCGAGCCAGTTCCAGCAGGCCTTGTCTGCAAGGAAGAAGATCCCTCCCTCCCTCCACCATCTTAGGGAGAGAAGGCGAGCCAGTTCCAGCAGGCCTTGCCTGAGATGAAGAAGATCCCTCCCTCCCTCCACCATCTTAGGGAGAGAAGGCAAGCCAGTTCCAGCAGGCCTTGTCTGCAAGGAAGAAGATCCCTCCCTCCCTCCACCATCTTAGGGAGAGAAGGCAAGCCAGTTCCAGCAGGCCTTGTCTGCAAGGAAGAAGATCCCTCCCTCCCTCCACCATCTTAGGGAGAGAAGGCAAGCCAGTTCCAGCAGGCCTTGCCTGAGATGAAGAAGATCCCTCCCTCCCTCCACCATCTTAGGGAGAGAAGGCAAGCCAGTTCCAGCAGGCCTTGCCTGAGATGAAGAAGATCCCTCCCTCCCTCCACCATCTTAGGGAGAGAAGGCAAGCCAGTTCCAGCAGGCCTTGCCTGAGATGAAGAAGATCCCTCCCTCCCTCCACCATCTTAGGGAGAGAAGGCGAGCCAGTTCCAGCAGGCCTTGCCTGAGATGAAGAAGATCCCTCCCTCCCTCCACCATCTTAGGGAGAGAAGGCAAGCCAGTTCCAGCAGGCCTTGTCTGCGAGGAAGAAGATCCCTCCCTCCCTCCACCATCTTAGGGAGAGAAGGCGAGCCAGTTCCAGCAGGCCTTGTCTGCGAGGAAGAAGATCCCTCCCTCCCTCCACCATCTTAGGGAGAGAAGGCAAGCCAGTTCCAGCAGGCCTTGCCTGAGATGAAGAAGATCCCTCCCTCCCTCCACCATCTTAGGGAGAGAAGGCGAGCCAGTTCCAGCAGGCCTTGCCTGAGATGAAGAAGATCCCTCCCTCCCTCCACCATCTTAGGGAGAGAAGGCAAGCCAGTTCCAGCAGGCCTTGCCTGAGATGAAGAAGATCCCTCCCTCCCTCCACCATCTTAGGGAGAGAAGGCAAGCCAGTTCCAGCAGGCCTTGTCTGCGAGGAAGAAGATCCCTCCCTCCCTCCACCATCTTAGGGAGAGAAGGCAAGCCAGTTCCAGCAGGCCTTGCCTGAGATGAAGAAGATCCCTCCCTCCCTCCACCATCTTAGGGAGAGAAGGCAAGCCAGTTCCAGCAGGCCTTGTCTGCGAGGAAGAAGATCCCTCCCTCCCTCCACCATCTTAGGGAGAGAAGGCAAGCCAGTTCCAGCAGGCCTTGCCTGAGATGAAGAAGATCCCTCCCTCCCTCCACCATCTTAGGGAGAGAAGGCAAGCCAGTTCCAGCAGGCCTTGTCTGCGAGGAAGAAGATCCCTCCCTCCCTCCACCATCTTAGGGAGAGAAGGCAAGCCAGTTCCAGCAGGCCTTGCCTGAGATGAAGAAGATCCCTCCCTCCCTCCACCATCTTAGGGAGAGAAGGCAAGCCAGTTCCAGCAGGCCTTGTCTGCGAGGAAGAAGATCCCTCCCTCCCTCCACCATCTTAGGGAGAGAAGGCAAGCCAGTTCCAGCAGGCCTTGCCTGAGATGAAGAAGATCCCTCCCTCCCTCCACCATCTTAGGGAGAGAAGGCAAGCCAGTTCCAGCAGGCCTTGTCTGCGAGGAAGAAGATCCCTCCCTCCCTCCACCATCTTAGGGAGAGAAGGCGAGCCAGTTCCAGCAGGCCTTGTCTGCGAGGAAGAAGATCCCTCCCTCCCTCCACCATCTTAGGGAGAGAAGGCAAGCCAGTTCCAGCAGGCCTTGCCTGAGATGAAGAAGATCCCTCCCTCCCTCCACCATCTTAGGGAGAGAAGGCGAGCCAGTTCCAGCAGGCCTTGTCTGCGAGGAAGAAGATCCCTCCCTCCCTCCACCATCTTAGGGAGAGAAGGCGAGCCAGTTCCAGCAGGCCTTGTCTGCGAGGAAGAAGATCCCTCCCTCCCTCCACCATCTTAGGGAGAGAAGGCGAGCCAGTTCCAGCAGGCCTTGTCTGCGAGGAAGAAGATCCCTCCCTCCCTCCACCATCTTAGGGAGAGAAGGCGAGCCAGTTCCAGCAGGCCTTGCCTGAGATGAAGAAGATCCCTCCCTCCCTCCACCATCTTAGGGAGAGAAGGCAAGCCAGTTCCAGCAGGCCTTGCCTGAGATGAAGAAGATCCCTCCCTCCCTCCACCATCTTAGGGAGAGAAGGCGAGCCAGTTCCAGCAGGCCTTGCCTGAGATTAAGAAGATCCCTCCCTCCCTCCACCATCTTAGGGAGAGAAGGCAAGCCAGTTCCAGCAGGCCTTGCCTGAGATGAAGAAGATCCCTCCCTCCCTCCACCATCTTAGGGAGAGAAGGCAAGCCAGTTCCAGCAGGCCTTGCCTGAGATGAAGAAGATCCCTCCCTCCCTCCACCATCTTAGGGAGAGAAGGCGAGCCAGTTCCAGCAGGCCTTGCCTGAGATGAAGAAGATCCCTCCCTCCCTCCACCATCTTAGGGAGAGAAGGCAAGCCAGTTCCAGCAGGCCTTGCCTGAGATGAAGAAGATCCCTCCCTCCCTCCACCATCTTAGGGAGAGAAGGCAAGCCAGTTCCAGCAGGCCTTGCCTGAGATGAAGAAGATCCCTCCCTCCCTCCACCATCTTAGGGAGAGAAGGCAAGCCAGTTCCAGCAGGCCTTGCCTGAGATGAAGAAGATCCCTCCCTCCCTCCACCATCTTAGGGAGAGAAGGCAAGCCAGTTCCAGCAGGCCTTGCCTGAGATGAAGAAGATCCCTCCCTCCCTCCACCATCTTAGGGAGAGAAGGCAAGCCAGTTCCAGCAGGCCCTGTTGATTGATTGAAAATTGTTGAAAAAGCAACCCTTATTATGGTAAATCAGATGGAAAAGGACTGCAAGAAAGGAGAAAAAAAGACTACTTCCCTGACTGCCACTTTGTCCAATTCTGCCAAGCCAAGATGTCTGCCAGAAGTCAAAACCCTAACTAACAAGTCTGAAGAAGGAAAGTTGATCCTCCAAAGTCCCACAGAGGAGCTTCCTCCACCAAATTTGTATCCTGCTCTCCCAAGTGTGCCTCAGCAGCCACTGCCTTTGCCACAACTCTTGCTGTCCCCCCAACCAGACCCACAGCCTCTTCTGGCCAGAGACCAGCCTGCTCCTGATGCTAACTCTGTTGCCTGCCTGTTCCCCAATGATGACCCGGAGTAGAACAACAGATGGACTGCATTTGGAAGAGCTGAAGTGGAAACTTCCCCTGACCGCATCTGAAATAACTGAACAAGAAGAAGGTTCAAGTCCCACAGGAACCAAACTCCTCCCGATCCGTACTGTCCCAGTCATAGTAGCTCAGGAACCAGGAGAGGATGAGAGTCCAAGGGGACCAGGCATTGTGAATACATACACCTACATCCCCTTTTCAACTTCTGACCTTCTCAACTGGAAGACCCATGGACCCTCCTATGAGGACCAGCCAGAAAAGATTTTAGACGTGCTTTCAGGTATCATCTCAGCCCAAAATCCCAACTGGGGAGATATACAACAACTCATGGCTTAGTTGATGACGACTGAACAAAGGATGCAGATCCAAAGCAATTTAGAAGCAGCTCCTTGAACAGCAACCCAGGCTGCTGGTCAATAGGATCCTGCCCCTTTTCTGGCAGCCCTAGCCCTTACTGTAAACACTAACTGGGACATCCAGAACCCTGAAGACCAGCAACATTTGTCTCATATCAGCAGGCTTTCCTGGGAGCTGTGAAGAAGGGCCGAAAGAAGATGATGAACATGCAGAAGATCCATGATGTGATACAAGAAAAGGATGAAACCCCAGGCATGTTCCTGGAATGCCTTCAAAATGCCTATCGACAGTATAGTCCTCTGGATCCAGAAGACCCCAAGAATAGACAGTCGGTGGTAATGACTTATATTTCTCAGTCTGCTCCTGACATTAGGAAAAAACTGCAGAAGTCAGAAGGTTTTGAAGGAATGTTCTTAGCCCCGCTCAAGGCCTTGGCAGACAGAGTCTACACAAACCAGGATGTAGAAGAGAAAAGAGAAGCAAGTAAGAAGGTGAAAGAAAAAGCAAGTTTGTTGGCAGCAGCACTAGGTCAAGAAAAAGGCAAAAAAGAAGGCCATTGGCAAGACCAGTGTCCAGACAGGCCAAGTGAGGGAGTGCAGATAGAAGAGAGTGAACGTGGATGCAGACAAGGACGTGGAAGAGGTAGAGGATGAGGACTTGTGTGTCCAGGCCCCACCTTATCACCCAGGTCAGCAAGTAGCCCCTACCATGGTATTGAAGGACTTAGAAGATGAGGACTGAAGGAGCCTATGAGGATCCCTGCCTCCTGACCCCTACTGGAAATTGAAGTGGGAGGTAAAAAAGTCAGAGGCCTGCTTGACTCGGTGCTAACTCGGTACTGACTCAGTGGAAACTAGGAGAAAGAGCTAAGACTAACATCCCAGTGATTGTTGCTGCAGGCAAAGTACTTCAGGCTCCAGTGTTACAACTCCTCCCAGTGACTGTTGGGGGTCCTGAAGTAAACCATGAGTTTGTTCTCCTACCCTCCTGCCCTATGCCTTTGATAGGCCGAGATCTGCTTTGCAAGCTTCAAGCAACGTTTTCTTTCTACCCTGATGGGACCATGACTGCCACTGCTAGAGGAGTCCTTGGAAAGAGGCATAGCACCTCACTCCTAGCCTCAGACTGTGTGTTCCTTTGACAGTTTCTAGGACAAAAGAACAATTGAAAGTCATCATAACTGTTACAATTGTTTGGGCTGAAGACCACCCAGGAGGGCTTGCCAAATGTGCTGAGCCAGTCTGGGTCTAACTGCGTCTCCATGCCCAGATAGTAAACCAACAACAATACCCGATACCACAGGAAGCTTGTGCTTCAATGCACCAACACACAGGGAAGCTTTTGGGATTAGGAATCCTGGTAAAGATCACCTCTCCATGGAATACTCCTCTATTGCCAGTCAAGAAGCCTGGACCAGGAATCAATTACCGCCCATTTCAAGATCTGAGGAGAGTGAATCAACAAGGGGAAGACATGGTTGCGGTTGTAGCCAATCCCTATTCCCTTATTGGCCTCATTCTTGAAAAAAGTCAGTGGTACTCTGTAATCGACGTGAAAGATGCCTTCTTCACCATCCCACTGCACCCTGAATCCCAGAAGATCTTTGTCTACGCTTGGGAACACGCCCTTAGTGGACATCGAGAGCAACTAGGATGGTCTCACCTCCCACAGGGTTTCAAGAACTCTCCAACCCTCTTCGGACAACAGCTGGCCAAGGACTTGCAGGAATTCCAAGAAAATTGTGGTTTGGTCCTCCAGTATGTAGATGATCTCCTCTTGCCCTGTCCCACTTATGAACAGTGCTTTGAAGACACCATTAAGCTCCTGAAATGCCTGGAAGAAAAAGGCTACAGGGCCAGCAAAGCTAAAGCCCAGATATGTCAGCAGGAAGTGGAATATTTGGGATTTGTTATCTCCAAAGACACCCGCATCCTAGGAGCAAGCAGGACCCAAGCTATTTGCAGTAAACCCCTGCCCGGTACCAAGAAGGAATTGCAAGTGTTCCTGCGAAGGGCTGTGTACTGCAGGTTGAGAACTGCTGCACTAGAGTATTATAGATTATGGTGGCAACCCTGGGTTTTAGGCAACCCCTGTGAAAGGGTCATTCTACCTCTAAAGTGGACATGACCCACAGATTGAGGACGGCTGGATTAGAGGAAAACAAGAGAAACTCAAGTGTTTTATGCAGAGGTTTAAAGGAGGGCAGGGGAGCTCTGGGGCCGGTGGTTGACTTCCCCCTCCATCTGTCAGGTTCTAGGAAACAGTTCCAGCTCTAGAGGGGAAGGAAGGGCAGACAAGCAGCTATTTTACCGAAAACCCACCTGTGCTTCTGGGGCAGAAAAGTTGTTTAAGGAGATCTTTTTTTATATTTATTTATTTATTTATTTATACCCTACTCTTCAGCCCTAAAGGCTATCAGAGCGGCTTACAATTATTATTTTAGTAAGACGATTCCCTGCCCTTAAAAGGAGAGGGGAATGGTGTTGGGGAAGGGGATCAGGTCCAAATGTTCTTCTCTCCCTCTCAGGCTTGGACCAAGGCAGATGGACTGGAGGGAGGGCTCTGCTTCATAATCTAGGACAGGCCCAATGGAGTTTGGCCTGTCCTTTCACTCCCTCCTTGGACAGATGCTGTTGCCATGGAGAGAGGACACCTCAACTTGAGACCGGATCTGATGGTGTAGCTCGGCCTCTTCTTCACCCCTTCCTATCCCTAGGTCAGATGCTGTTGCCATGGAGAGAGGGAACTCTCCTTCACTCCCTCCTAGCCCTAGGTCATATGCTGTTGCCATGGAGAGAGGGCACTTTAACTTGAGGCCGGATCTGATGGTGTAGCTCGGCCTCTCCTTCACTCCCTTCTGGCCCTAGGTCAGACGATGTTGCCATGGAGAGAGGGAACTTCAACTTGAGACCGGATCTGATGGTGTAGCTCGGCCTCTCCTTCACTGCCTCCTATTCCTAGGTCAGATGCTGTTGCCATGGAGAGAGGTCACTTCAACTTGAGGCCGGATCTGATGGTGCAGCAAGGCCTCTTCTTAAATCCCTCCTGGCCGTAAGTCATACGATGTTGCCATGGAGAGAGGGAACTTCAACTTGAGGCCGGATCTGATGGTGTAGCTCGGCCTGTTCTTCACTGCCTCCTATCCCTAGGTCAGATGCTGTTGCCATGGAGAGAGGGCACTTCAACTTGAGGCCGGATCTGATGGTGTAGCTCGGCCTCTCCTTCACTCCCTCCTAGCCCTAGGTCAGACGATGTTGCCATGGAGAGAGGGCGCTTCAACTTGAGGCCGGATCTGATGGTGTAGCTCGGCCTCTCCTTCACTCCCTCCTGGCCCTAGGTCAGATGCTGTTGCCACGGAGAGAGGGCACTTCAACTTGAGACCGGATCTGATGGTGTAGCTTGGCCTCTTCTTCACTCCCTCCTATCCCTAGGTCAGATGCTGTTGCCACGGAGAGAGGTCACTAACTTGGGGCCGGATCTGATGGTGCAGCAAGGCCTCTTCTTCACTGCCTCCTATCCTTAGGTCAGATGCTGTTGCCATGGAGAGAGGACACTTCAACTTCAGGCCGGATCTGATGGTGTAGCTCGGCCTCTCCTTCACTCCCTCCTGGCCCTAGGTCAGATGTTGTTGCCATGGAGAGAGGTCACTTCAACTTGAGACCGGATCTGATGGTGTAGCTCGGCCTGTTCTTCACTGCCTCCTATCCTTAGGTCAGATGCTGTTGCCATGGAGAGAGGTCACTTCAACTTCAGGCCGGATCTGATGGTGTAGCTCGGCCTCTCCTTCGCTCCCTCCTGGCCCTAGGTCAGATGCTGTTGCTATGGAGAGAGGGCACTTCAACTTGTATCTTGTTCACTCTTAGTCGTCGTTGTGCACCTCCAAGTCGTTTCCAACCTATGGCAACCCTAAGGCAACTGTATAATGGGGTTTTCTTGACAAGATTTGTTCAGAAGAGGTTTGCCATTGCAAACCATCACCTCTGAGGCTGAAAGCATGCGACTTGCCCAAGATTACCTAGTGGGTTTCATGGCCGAGCTGGGAATCGAACCCTGGTCTTCAGCGTTGTAGTCCAAACTCAAACCACTGTACCACACTGACTCTCCCAAATACAGTTGTTATTGTTGTGTGCACTCAAGTCGTTTCCAATTTATCATGGGTTTTTTTTTTTTTGGCAAGTTTCTTCAGAGAGAGTTTGCCATTGCCTTCCTCTGAGGCGGAGTGGGGCTATTCGTCTCTTCCCTTCTTGTGGCATCCATGAAGGACCTCTGAGTAGCGTTGATGCTCGATCTTCTTGGATTCTGAGTGAGGCCTACTATGTAAGCCTGGCGGAGGGGGGAGGAGTGCGAGGTAGGAAGGGGGTAGGGCTCCTGCTGTTCCTTGGTTTGAACTTCTCTTGGATTTCGTGGAACAATTTGGTTGATCAAAGGCGTTGCTACCTTCTACAAATCCAAGCAGCTTTTGTTTATATATCTAATTTGTGATCGGTCTAACTCGGGTACCATAAGTATAGACCAATTTGAAGTCTTCCCTTTGGGGGCAAGCTGATCAAGAAGGCTGTTGGCAGATGGCTGCTGTTTTATATAATCTGAGATAACTCCAGGCGGAGTTAAGGGGTTGTTTTATATATTTTGGGGTCGTTTTTGTCCAAGATGTTCTTGCGGCATCCATGAAGGACTTCTAAGTAGCATTGAGGCTCGATCTTCTTGGATGCTGAGTGAGTCCTCCTATGAAAGCCTGGCGGAGTGGAGAGGAGTGCGAGGTAGCAAGGGGGTAGGGCTCTAGGGCTCCACAGAAACACGTCGTGATGGTGGTGGAGTATCTGGGAAAGGCCTTGGTTTTGTCCAAGTTTGAGGACGGGGAAACAACTTGGCTTTCAAAATATGCAAAAAGGGTTGCCACTCCTTCACTGGTTGTGGCCGGCACTGGACCAGATAGGGGAGTGAAAAGCGCCTCTCACGCCAGGTTCTGCCCTGAGGTGGGCTCTGTGGTGGAACAGGGCCATAGATGTTTTGAGGAGGACCCTGTGGAGGAACAGGGCCATAGATGTTTTGAGGAGGGCCCTGAGGTGGAACAGGGCCATAGATTTTTTCAGGAGGGCCCTGTGGAGGAACAGGGCCATAGATGTTTTGAGGAGGGCCCTGAGGTGGAACAGGGCCATAGATGTTTTGAGGAAGGCCTTGTGGTGGAGCAAGGCCATAGATGTTTTGAGGAGGGCCTTGTGGTGGAACAGGGCCATAGATGTTTTGAGGAGGGCCCTGAGGTGGAACAGGGCCATAGATTTTTTTCAGGAGGGCCCTGTGGAGGAACAGGGCCATAGATGTTTTGAGGAAGGCCTTGTGGTGGAACAGGTGCATAGAAGTTTTGAGGAGGGCCCTGTGGAGGCCATTGCCTTCCTCTGAGGCGGAGAGGGGCTATTGGTCTTCCTGTCTTTCTTCAAATCACCAGTCAGTCTATCTCTATCTCTATCTGTCTGGTTATCATTCGAAGATATACCCATGTTCTCTAGAATCAGTATGTAGAGAGATCTTGTAGCACCTTTGAAACTAACTGAAAGAAATTCAGTTAGTCTTTTGTGGGTTTTTTGGGATAGTAGTCCGGTTCTAGAAGAGTTTATTCCTCAAGTTTTACCAGCATCTGTGGCTGGCATCTTTCTCTGAAGCTCTTATTAAAGGGTCCAACCATGTCAAAAGGGGTTTTTTTCCCTTTGCAGAAGGAAAACCACTTACAATTCCATGTGTTTTCTGCAATCCTTGATCCTTGTAGGCAGGATGGCATGAATTTCCAAGGCATGAATTTCCAAGGAATCCAATAGGTAAAAGGAGGGACCTGAGGCAGATGCCATTTCCCACCATATTTGGCAATGGCTGTTTTCCAGGTTGGTGGTGCAGATCCAGGTTTTAGCCTGAGCTTCAGAGGAGCTACCCAAAAGTTTATTCACCACTCCAAGGTGCAGGACCACCTGCTATCCCAAATAGGTCCAGCCCCACATTTAGTCCAGCCTTAAACATTATGGCTGGTCTGCTTGGTGATCCTGTGAAATCTAACTGGGGCCATTGACAAAGTGGCTTCCAACCCAAATAATTCTTTCAGGCAGCAGAAACCGGCTTGATCCTGGGTTATCTGAAAGCGGATGGAAGCGCTGTTGACCATGCAAGCCACTCCAACGACAGGCTGAACACCCATGGGCAGCCCACACTTTACATGCAAAGCTGCACCACTGGTGTTAGTTCTCCACCCCAAAATGCCTTTTTCCCCCTCCCACACAATGCATGTGCACCACTGCATGAACACACTGCCGGTAACTACCAGCTGCCATCCCATTGGATGCCCTGTATGACCAGCGATTTGACCAGCGACACACCGCCTGTACAGGACATCAGTGTGTCCAGTGACACATTGGCAAAGCACAACCATCAAGGCCCTCCGTACATGTCCCCTTCACCCCATCCCCCCCCATTGGACTGTCTGGTTTGTGTATGGTGGAAGTACATCCATTGTATTAATGGCGACCTCCTGTGTTTCCCATACTTTTGCGTCCTGGGGTGCCTGTAGATGGGAGATCCCAGAAAGAATTTCCTTTCACTTCAATCAAAGAAGAGTGAGGCTAAATACAGTTCAGAAAGAAAATAGAGTTTTGGAAGAAGCATAGGAAAGATTTGGTAACCTCAGAGAAGGCCAGCAGGTCACCAACCAACAAGACCAAGAACAAATTTCCTTAACAGCAGCAGAAGAAATCAAAGAAGAAAAAGCTTCTAGGCCTTAATCTTAGAGCAGGGAAGAAAAGGCCTTCAATTAAACTTTAAACAGATCAAGATTCTTCAGAAATAGATTCAAATGGAAATTACTGCAAACCTGTAGGAAAACTAAACTATGCTAAACATCATCATTTTGGAAGCTGAAACAAGCCAGAAAAATGGTTAGTTTATAGATTAAGAAAGGACAATCTGACTATTATAATCCAGGATGGAAAAGATATAAATACAGAGGAAAAGTTTGTGGGGGGTTTCTTTTCAATCAGAAATACAATTCTACAATATTTCAAGAGCAAGAGATTGAAAAAGGGAAATTAGACCATTTTTTGGACAATGTAAAAATCCTAACTTTGGCAGAAGACTAAAAGAAAACGCTAAAGCAACCAATAACTGTTGTAGAAATAATGCAAGCTAATTAGAAGAGTAAAATTGGGAAGGCTCCTGATCCAGATGGTTTCATATTACTGTATTATAAAGTACTGGAAGATCACTTGTTATTACCTATACAGCTCACAATAAATAAAAATTAAGAATGGTAGTTTCCCATCCACATGGAGAGAAGCAAATGTAATTTTACTACACAGACAAATTGTGATCTATTACAACCAAAAAAGTATAGACCACTATCCCTGCTAAATATCAACCATAAAAAACTAAATTTTTACTTCCATACTTGCTGATAGATTGAAAATAATTTTGGACTTGATAAAGCATTGTGAGTCACACAATGAGAAGAAGTTACCCTTAATTTTCTTTGATAAAAAGAAGGTCTTTGATAACAAAAGCTGGAAACAGGATAGAAGCGGCAGAGATATTTATTGACTGGATAAAATCAATCTATTTTAGCCAAAAAGCACAAATCATAATCAATGATGAGAAGACCCTTCTAAGACATATACAAAAAGGCAACCGGGTAGAAATTGACACAAAGACACACTTGGGGGTAAAAACCAGACCAAAAAGAAGCTCTCATTCTCTGCTTTAACGCGGAAAATGCACACACCCATGACGTGAGAGTACGACAAACAGGGCAGGTAAAAACAGGCCAATAATGCAATGGATGTAATTAAAATAGACTTTGTTCTTTCTGAACTGTATTTAGCCTCACTCTTCTTTGATTGAAGTTA
The DNA here is from genome assembly GCA_034509955.1 of Urosaurus nigricauda. Classification (NCBI taxonomy): domain Eukaryota; kingdom Metazoa; phylum Chordata; class Lepidosauria; order Squamata; family Phrynosomatidae; genus Urosaurus; species Urosaurus nigricauda. Next base: position 15,493 of record JAOEGL010000132.1, read on the forward strand.
AAGGAAATTCTTTCTGGGATCTCCCATCTATAGGCACCCCAGGACACAAAAGTATGGGAAACACAGGAGGTCGCTAATAATACAATGGATGTACTTACAACACACAGAAACCAGACAGTCCAACGGGGGGGGGGGGGGCATGGGGTGAAGGGGGGATGTATGGAGGGCCTCGATGGTTGTGCTCTGCCAGTGTGTCACTGGGTGCACTGATGCCCAGTACAGGTGGTGTGTCGCTGGTCAAACCGCTGGTCACACGAGGCATCCAATGGGATGGCAGCTGGTAGTTACCGGCAGTGTGTTCATGCAATGGTGCACATGCATGGTGGGGGGGGGTGAGAGAAAACTACCAGTGGTGCAGCTTGACGCTGCCCTTGAGCGTTCAGTCTGCCTTCAGAGTGGGCTGTGCAGTCAACGGAGCTTCTGCCCATTTTCAGAAAGCCCAAGACCAAATCATTTTTTCCTGCCTGTCTGCTCCAGCAAGTAGATTAGGATGTTCCTTGGAAGCATGTTCACTCCTGGGATGGCCTTCAAATACAGCTGATATCAGGTAGCTTTTTAGTTTGCAACGATTTCTCCTGAGAGGCTTCCCCAGTTAACTCTCGCTTCTGAGATAACTCCAGGCGGAGTGAAGGAGTTGTTTTATATATTCTGGGGTCGCTTTTGTCCAAGATGTTCATGCGGCATCCATGAAGGACCTCTGAGTAGCGTTGAGGCTCGATCTTCTTGGATGCCGAGTGAGGCCTCCTATGAAAGCCTGGCGGAGGGGGGAGGAGTGCGAGGTAGGAAGGGAGTAGGGCTCCAGGGCTCCACAAAAGCACGTTGTGATGGTGGTGGAGGACGGGGAAACAACGTTGCTTTTGAAATGTGCAGAAAGGGCTGCCACTCCTCCACTGGTTGTGGCCGACGCTGGTCCAGATAGGGGAGTGACAAGCGCCTCTGATGCCAGGTTCTGCCCTGAGGAGGTGGGCCCTGTGGTGGAACAGGGCCATAGACGTTTTGAGGAGGGGCAATTCCTCCTCCCTCTCCACCTCTTCGGCCTCCCAGGTCAGCAGAGCCCTCTGCATCTTTGATCTTCTGCTCCTCCTCCTTCTGCGCCGCCCTCTCCCTCCGTTCATAGAGCTCTATGAGCTCTAAAGCTTTCCGGTACTCCCAAAGGAGATAGGCCTGCTCTTCCTCATAAGGAGCAGGCACCTCCACGCTCTGTTGCTTGGCATGGCGTATTGACTCCTCCATTCTCCGCCTCTGTATCACCTCCTTTTTTCGCTGGGCCTCCTCCTCGCGCCTCTCATCCACCTCCCAGAGACGGCGCCTGGGCTGATCCCGTCTTCTTGTGTTCCTTCTGGAACCCTGGATGGGTGGTAGCACCGGTGTTCCTGAAGTAGGAGGAGTGCCATTGCCCATATTTCTCCTTCCCGTGGTGCTTGGTGTCTCGATGCTAGGAAACCCCTTCTGCATCCTGCTCCTTTCTTTGGGTAGGAAAAGAAGATTTTGAAGCGGGTGGGGAGCAAAGGGAATCAGGGAAGATAAGTCTGGGACGAACAAGTCAAAACAGCTAGCCAACAAAACCACAAGTGCTCTGCTTCACAGATCTGCCAAGCACTGTGGCCAGAGCTGACCAGGCAAAGCATAGGCCCAGGAGGCCATTGTTAGGCAGGGGCTGAGGTGTAAATGGGCCTTGTAAGGCCAAGTTGCCATGGCGGTGCCCTCTTTGAGCTCCTCTTGTGAGTGAGGGGCTGAAGGACTGCCAGAGGCAAAACTGAAGAGGGCTCCTCTTCCAGAAAGGGTTGCATAGAAGGGTCAGTGTGGCTTTTGTATGAGAAGCCAGACCAGAGAAAGTTCCCCTCTTCCATTCAAACCTTGCAAGGGAAAGGCACCCTCTCCAGTTATTGCTCTGGCAACCCTCCTTCGCAGTTTGGCTCCTGTTTGCCCTCAGGAGGCACAAGATGGTCAATGCTAGATGGCCCATGGGTTTAACAGCCGTCTCGGGACTGTTTCTTTCGTGAGCAAATTTGTGTATGTTTTAGAGGAGACCTGAGAGCCTAGGAAAGGTTTCTTTGGAGCCATGTGGAAGGAGAAAAGTCTATTAGAATTACAATTGTGATTATTGTTGTTGTTATTATTTCTCCTGCCTTCCTCCCCAACACTGACAAAGTCACAAATAAAAACAGGCAGAACACATATCATGGGAACCATGGGAAAGTGGGGATGTATATTACTACGACTACTACTACTACTATTACTCTGGAGACCTGGGTTTGAATCCGTTTGGCCATTTAAACCCACTGGTGACTCTGAACAAGTCTCATTCTCTCAGCATCAGGAAAAGGCATTGGCAAAATTTCTTTGATCAATTCTTGCCAATGAGAAGGTTAATGAAAATAATTAATTTAGTTGCAAAGAAGAGGGCCTCAAAAAGATAGACTAGATACATGACAGGTGGTCAAACCTGTAGCCTGCCAAAAGAGATAACTTTAGAAGCTAAGCTAGATCCAGGCTGAGATTTTTAAAAATTGTTGAAAACGCAACCCTTATTATGGTAAATCAGATGGAAAAGGACTGCAAGAAAGGAGAAAAGAAGACTACTTCCCTGACTGCCACTTTGTCCAATTCTGCCAAGCCAAGATGTCTGCCAGAAGTCAAAACCCCAACTAACAAGTCTGAAGAAGGAAAGTTGATCCTCCAAAGTCCCACAGAGGAGCTTCCTCCACCAAATTTGTATCCTGCTCTCCCAAGTGTGCCTCAGCAGCCACTGCCTTTGCCACAACTCTTGCTGTCCCCCCAACCAGACCCACAGCCTCTTCTGGCCAGAGACCAGCCTGCTCCTGATGCTAACTCTGTTGCCTGCCTGTTCCCCAATGATGACCCGGAGTAGAACAACAGATGGACTGCATTTGGAAGAGCTGAAGTGGAAACTTCCACCTGACCGCATCTGAAATAACTGAACAAGAAGAAGGTTCAAGTCCCACAGGAACCAAACTCCTCCCGATCCATACTGTCCCAGTCATAGTAGCTCAGGAACCAGGAGAGGATGAGAGTCCAAGGGGACCAGGCATTGTGAATACATACACCTACATCCCCTTTTCAACTTCTGACCTTCTCAACTGGAAGACCCATGGACCCTCCTATGAGGACCAGCCAGAAAAGTTTTTAGACGTGCTTTCAGGTATCATCTCAGCCCAAAATCCCAACTGGGGAGATATACAACAACTCATGGCTTAGTTGATGACGACTGAACAAAGGATGCAGATCCAAAGCAATTTAGAAGCAGCTCCTTGAACAGCAACCCAGGCTGCTGGTCAATAGGATCCTGCCCCTTTTCTGGCAGCCCTAGCCCTTACTGTAAACACTAACTGGGACATCCAGAACCCTGAAGACCAGCAACATTTGTCTCATATCAGCAGGCTTTCCTGGGAGCTGTGAAGAAGGGCCGAAAGAAGATGATGAACATGCAGAAGATCCATGATGTGATACAAGAAAAGGATGAAACCCCAGGCATGTTCCTGGAATGCCTTCAAAATGCCTATCGACAGTATAGTCCTCTGGATCCAGAAGACCCCAAGAATAGACAGTCGGTGGTAATGACTTATATTTCTCAGTCTGCTCCTGACATTAGGAAAAAACTGCAGAAGTCAGAAGGTTTTGAAGGAATGTTCTTAGACCCGCTCAAGGCCTTGGCAGACAGAGTCTACACAAACCAGGATGTAGAAGAGAAAAGAGAAGCAAGTAAGAAGGTGAAAGAAAAAGCAAGTTTGTTGGCAGCAGCACTAGGTCAAGAAAAAGGCAAAAAAGAAGGCCATTGGCAAGACCAGTGTCCAGACAGGCCAAGTGAGGGAGTGCAGAGAGAAGAGAGTGAACGTGGATGCAGACAAGGACGTGGAAGAGGTAGAGGATGAGGACTTGTGTGTCCAGGCCCCACCTTATCACCCAGGTCAGCAAGTAGCCCCTACCATGGTATTGAAGGACTTAGAAGATGAGGACTGAAGGAGCCTATGGGGACCCCTGCCTCCTGACCCCTACTGGAAATTGAAGTGGGAGGTAAAAAAGTCAGAGGCCTGCTTGACTCGGTGCTGACTCAGTGCTGACTCAGTGGAAACTAGGAGAAAGAGCTAAGACTAACATCCCAGTGATTGTTGCTGCAGGCAAAGTACTTCAGGCTCCAGTGTTACAACTCCTCCCAGTGACTGTTGGGGGTCCTGAAGTAAACCATGAGTTTGTTCTCCTACCCTCCTGCCCTATGCCTTTGATAGGCCGAGATCTGCTTTGCAAGCTTCAAGCAACGTTTTCTTTCTACCCTGATGGGACCATGACTGCCACTGCTAGAGGAGTCCTTGGAAAGAGGCATAGCACCTCACTCCTAGCCTCAGACTATGTGTTCCTTTGACAGTTTCTAGGACAAAAGAACAATTGAAAGTCATCATAACTGTTACAATTGTTTGGGCTGAAGGCCACCCAGGAGGGCTTGCCAAATGTGCTGAGCCAGTCTGGGTCTAACTGCGTCTCCATGCCCAGATAGTAAACCAACAACAATACCCGATACCACAGGAAGCTTGTGCTTCAATGCACCAACACACAGGGAAGCTTTTGGGATTAGGAATCCTGGTAAAGATCACCTCTCCATGGAATACTCCTCTATTGCCAGTTTAGAAGCCTGGACCAGGAATCAATTACCGCCCATTTCAAGATCTGAGGAGAGTGAATCAACAAGGGGAAGACATGGTTGCGGTTGTAGCCAATCCCTATTCCCTGATTGGCCTCATTCTTGAAAAAAGTCAGTGGTACTCTGTAATCGACGTGAAAGATGCCTTCTTCACCATCCCACTGCACCCTGAATCCCAGAAGATCTTTGTCTACGCTTGGGAACACGCCCTTAGTGGACACCGAGAGCAACTAGGATGGTCTCGCCTCCCACAGGGTTTCAAGAACTCTCCAACCCTCTTCGGACAACAGCTGGCCAAGGACTTGCAGGAATTCCAAGAAAATTGTGGTTTGGTCCTCCAGTATGTAGATGATCTCCTCTTGCCCTGTCCCACTTATGAACAGTGCTTTGAAGACACCATTAAGCTCCTGAAATGCCTGGAAGAAAAAGGCTACAGGGCCAGCAAAGCTAAAGCCCAGATATGTCAGCAGGAAGTGGAATATTTGGGATTTGTTATCTCCAAAGACACCCGCATCCTAGGAGCAAGCAGGACCCAAGCTATTTGCAGTAAACCCCTGCCCGGCACCAAGAAGGAATTGCAAGTGTTCCTGCGAAGGGCTGTGTACTGCAGGTTGAGAACTGCTGCACTAGAGTATTATAGATTATGGTGGCAACCCTGGGTTTTAGGCAACCCCTGTGAAAGGGTCATTCTACCTCTAAAGTGGACATGACCCACAGATTGAGGACGGCTGGATTAGAGGAAAACAAGAGAAACTCAAGTGTTTTATGCAGAGGTTTAAAGGAGGGAAGGGGAGCTCTGGGGCCGGTGGTTGACATCCCCCTCCATCTGTCAGGTTCTAGGAAACAGTTCCAGCTCTAGAGGGGAAGGAAGGGCAGACAAGCAGCTATTTTACCGAAAACCCACCTGTGCTTCTGGGGCAGAAAAGTTGTTTAAGGAGATCTTTTTTTATATTTATTTATTTATTTATTTATTTATTTATACCCTACTCTTCAGCCCTAAAGGCTATCAGAGCGGCTTACAATTATTATTTTAGTAAGACGATTCCCTGCCCTTAAAAGGTGAAGGGAATGGTGTTGGGGAAGGGGATCAGGTCCAAATGTTCTTCTCTCCCTCTCAGGCTTGGACCAAGGCAGATGGACTGGAGGGAGGGCTCTGCTTCATAATCTAGGACAGGCCCAATGGAGTTTGGCCTGTCCTTTCACTCCCTCCTTGGACAGATGCTGTTGCCATGGAGAGAGGACACCTCAACTTGAGACCGGATCTGATGGTGTAGCTCGGCCTCTTCTTCACCCCTTCCTATCCCTAGGTCAGATGCTGTTGCCATGGAGAGAGGTCACTTCAACTTGAGGCCGGATCTGATGGTGCAGCAAGGCCTCTTCTTCACTCCCTCCTGGCCTTAAGTCATACGATGTTGCCATGGAGAGAGGGAACTTCAACTTGAGGCGGGATCTGATGGTGTAGCTCGGCCTCTCCTTCACTCCCTCCTAGCCCTAGGTCATATGCTGTTGCCATGGAGAGAGGGCACTTTAACTTGAGGCCGGATCTGATGGTGTAGCTCGGCCTCTCCTTCACTCCCTCCTGGCCCTAGGTCAGACGATGTTGCCATGGAGAGAGGGAACTTCAACTTGAGACCGGATCTGATGGTGTAGCTCGGCCTGTTCTTCACTGCCTCCTATTCCTAGGTCAGATGCTGTTGCCATGGAGAGAGGTCACTTCAACTTGAGGCCGGATCTGATGGTGCAGCAAGGCCTCTTCTTAAATCCCTCCTGGCCGTAAGTCATACGATGTTGCCATGGAGAGAGGGAACTTCAACTTGAGGCCGGATCTGATGGTGTAGCTCGGCCTCTCCTTCACTCCCTCCTAGCCCTAGGTCAGACGATGTTGCCATGGAGAGAGGGCACTTCAACTTGAGGCCGGATCTGATGGTGTAGCTCGGCCTCTCCTTCACTCCCTCCTGGCCCTAGGTCAGATGCTGTTGCCATGGAGAGAGGGCACTTCAACTTGAGGCCGGATCTGATGGTGTAGCTCGGCCTGTTCTTCACTGCCTCCTATCCCTAGGTCAGATGCTGTTGCCATGGAGAGAGGGCACTTCAACTTGAGGCCGGATCTGATGGTGTAGCTCGGCCTCTCCTTCACTCCCTCCTAGCCCTAGGTCAGACGGTGTTGCCATGGAGAGAGGGCGCTTCAACTTGAGGCCGGATCTGATGGTGTAGCTCGGCCTCTCCTTCACTCCCTCCTGGCCCTAGGTCAGATGCTGTTGCCACGGAGAGAGGGCACTTCAACTTGAGACCGGATCTGATGGTGTAGCTTGGCCTCTTCTTCACTCCCTCCTATCCCTAGGTCAGATGCTGTTGCCACGGAGAGAGGTCACTAACTTGGGGCCGGATCTGATGGTGCAGCAAGGCCTCTTCTTCACTCCCTCCTAGCCCTAGGTCAGATGCTGTTGCCATGGAGAGAGGACACTTCAACTTCAGGCCGGATCTGATGGTGTAGCTCGGCCTCTCCGTCACTCCCTCCTGGCCCTAGGTCAGATGCTGTTGCCATGGAGAGAGGTCACTTCAACTTGAGACCGGATCTGATGGTGTAGCTCGGCCTGTTCTTCACTGCCTCCTATCCTTAGGTCAGATGCTGTTGCCATGGAGAGAGGTCACTTCAACTTCAGGCCGGATCTGATGGTGTAGCTCGGCCTCTCCTTCGCTCCCTCCTGGCCCTAGGTCAGATGCTGTTGCCATGGAGAGAGGTCACTTCAACTTGAGACCGGATCTGATGGTGTAGCTCGGCCTGTTCTTCACTGCCTCCTATCCTTAGGTCAAATGCTGTTGCCATGGAGAGAGGTCACTTCAACTTCAGGCCGGATCTGATGGTGTAGCTCGGCCTCTCCTTCGCTCCCTCCTGGCTCTAGGTCAGATGCTGTTGCTATGGAGAGAGGGCACTTCAACTTGTATCTTGTTCACTCTTAGTCGTCGTTGTGCACCTCCAAGTCGTTTCCAACCTATGGCAACCCTAAGGCAACTGTATAATGGGGTTTTCTTGACAAGATTTGTTCAGAAGAGGTTTGCCATTGCAAACCATCACCTCTGAGGCTGAAAGCATGCGACTTGCCCAAGGTTACCTAGTGGGTTTCATGGCCGAGCTGGGAATCGAACCCTGGTCTTCAGCGTTGTAGTCCAAACTCAAACCACTGTACCACACTGACTCTCCCAAATACAGTTGTTATTGTTGTGTGCATTCAAGTCGTTTCCAATTTATCATGGGTTTTTTTTTTGGCAAGTTTCTTCAGAGAGAGTTTGCCATTGCCTTCCTCTGAGGCGGAGTGGGGCTATTCGTCTCTTCCCTTCTTGTGGCATCCATGAAGGACCTCTGAGTAGCGTTGATGCTCGATCTTCTTGGATTCTGAGTGAGGCCTACTATGTAAGCCTGGCGGAGGGGGGAGGAGTGCGAGGTAGGAAGGGGGTAGGGCTCCTGCTGTTCCTTGGTTTGAACTTCTCTTTGATTTCTTGGATTTCGTAGAACAATTTGGTTGATCAAAGGCGTTGCTACCTTCTACAAATCCAAGCAGCTTTTGTTTATATATCTAATTTGTGATCAGTCTAACTCGAGTACCATAAGTATAGACCAATTTGAAGTCTTCCCTTTGGGGGCAAGCTGATCAAGAAGGCTGTTGGCAGATGGCTGCTGTTTTATATAATCTGAGATAACTCCAGGCGGAGTTAAGGGGTTGTTTTATATATTTTGGGGTCGTTTTTGTCCAAGATGTTCTTGCGGCATCCATGAAGGACTTCTAAGTAGCATTGAGGCTCGATCTTCTTGGATGCTGAGTGAGTCCTCCTATGAAAGCCTGGCGGAGTGGAGAGGAGTGCGAGGTAGCAAGGGGGTAGGGCTCTAGGGCTCCACAGAAACACGTCGTGATGGTGGTGGAGTATCTGGGAAAGGCCTTGGTTTTGTCCAAGTTTGAGGACGGGGAAACAACTTGGCTTTCAAAATATACAAAAAGGGTTGCCACTCCTTCACTGGTTGTGGCCGGCACTGGACCAGATAGGGGAGTGAAAAGCGCCTCTCACGCCAGGTTCTGCCCTGAGGAGGTGGGCTCTGTGGTGGAACAGGGCCATAGATGTTTTGAGGAGGGCCCTGAGGTGGAACAGGGCCATAGATGTTTTGAGGAGGGCCCTGAGGTGGAACAGGGCCATAGATGTTTTGAGGAAGGCCTTGTGGTGGAACAAGGCCATAGATGTTTTGAGGAGGGCCTTGTGGTGGAACAGGGCCATAGATGTTTTGAGGAGGGCCTTGTGGTGGAACAGGGCCATAGATGTTTTGAGGAGGGCCTTGTGGTGGAACAGGGCCATAGATGTTTTGAAGAGGGCCCTGAGGTGGAACAGGGCCATAGATTTTTTTCAGGAGGGCCCTGTGGAGGAACAGGGCCATAGATGTTTTGAGGAAGGCCTTGTGGTGGAACAGGTGCATAGAAGTTTTGAGGAGGGCCCTGTGGAGGCCATTGCCTTCCTCTGAGGCGGAGAGGGGCTATTGGTCTTCCTGTCTTTCTTCAAATCGCCAGTCAGTCTATCTCTATCTCTATCTGTCTGGTTATCATTCGAAGATATACCCATGTTCTCTAGAATCAGTATGTAGAGAGATCTTGTAGCACCTTTGAAACTAACTGAAAGAAATTCAGTTAGTCTTTTGTGGGTTTTTTGGGATAGTAGTCCGGTTCTAGAAGAGTTTATTCCTCAGGTTTTACCAGCATCTGTGGCTGGCATCTTTCTCTGAAGCTCTTATTAAAGGGTCCAACCATGTCAAAAGGGGTTTTTTTCCCTTTGCAGAAGGAAAACCACTTACAATTCCATGTGTTTTCTGCAATCCTTGATCCTTGTAGGCAGGATGGCATGAATTTCCAAGGCATGAATTTCCAAGGAATCCAATAGGTAAAAGGAGGGACCTGAGGCAGATGCCATTTCCCACCATATTTGGCAATGGCTGTTTTCCAGGTTGGTGGTGCAGATCCAGGTTTTAGCCTGAGCTTCAGAGGAGCTACCCAAAAGTTTATTCACCACTCCAAGGTGCAGGACCACCTGCTATCCCAAATAGGTCCAGCCCCACATTTAGTCCAGCCTTAAACATTATGGCTGGTCTGCTTGGTGATCCTGTGAAATCTAACTGGGGCCATTGACAAAGTGGCTTCCAACCCAAATAATTCTTTCAGGCAGCAGAAACCGGCTTGATCCTGGGTTATCTGAAAGCGGATGGAAGCGCTGTTGACCATGCAAGCCACTCCAACGACAGGCTGAACACCCATGGGCAGCCCACACTTTACATGCAAAGCTGCACCACTGGTGTTAGTTCTCCACCCCAAAATGCCTTTTTCCCCCTCCCACACAATGCATGTGCACCACTGCATGAACACACTGCCGGTAACTACCAGCTGCCATCCCATTGGATGCCCTGTATGACCAGTGATTTGACCAGCGACACACCGCCTGTACAGGACATCAGTGTGTCCAGTGACACATTGGCAAAGCACAACCATCAAGGCCCTCCGTACATGTCCCCTTCACCCCATGCCCCCCCATTGGACTGTCTGGTTTGTGTATGGTGGAAGTACATCCATTGTATTAATGGCGACCTCCTGTGTTTCCCATACTTTTGCGTCCTGGGGTGCCTGTAGATGGGAGATCCCAGAAAGAATTTCCTTTCACTTCAATCAAAGAAGAGTGAGGCTAAATACAGTTCAGAAAGAAAATAGAGTTTTGGAAGAAGCATAGGAAAGATTTGGTAACCTCAGAGAAGGCCAGCAGGTCACCAACCAACAAGACCAAGAACAAATTTCCTTAACAGCAGCAGAAGAAATCAAAGAAGAAAAAGCTTCTAGGCCTTAATCTTAGAGCAGGGAAGAAAAGGCGTTCAATAAAACTTTAAACAGATCAAGATTCTTCAGAAATAGATTCAAATGGAAATTACTGCAAACCTTTAGGAAAACTAAACTATGCTAAACAAGATCATTTTGGAAGCTGAAACAAGCCAGAAAAATGGTTAGTTTATAGATTAAGAAAGGACAATCTGACTATTATAATCCAGGATGGAAAAGATATAAATACAGAGGAAAAGTTTGTGGGGGGTTTCTTTTCAATCAGAAATACAATTCTACAATATTTCAAGAGCAAGAGATTGAAAAAGGGAAATTAGACAATTTTTTGGACAATGTCAAAATCCTAACTTTGGCAGAAGACTAAAAGAAAACGCTAAAGCAACCAATAACTGTTGTAGAAATAATGCAAGCTAATTAGAAGAGTAAAATTGGGAAGGCTCCTGATCCAGATGGTTTCATATTACTGTATTATAAAGTACTGGAAGATCACTTGTTATTACCTATACAGCTCACAATAAATAAAAATTAAGAATGGTAGTTTCCCATCCACATGGAGAGAAGCAAATGTAATTTTACTACACAGACAAATTGTGATCTATTACAACCAAAAAAGTATAGACCACTATCCCTGCTAAATATCAACCATAAAAAACTAAATTTTTACTTCCATACTTGCTGATAGATTGAAAATAATTTTGGACTTGATAAAGCATTGTGAGTCACACAATGAGAAGAAGTTACCCTTAATTTTCTTTGATAAAAAGAAGGTCTTTGATAACAAAAGCTGGAAACAGGATAGAAGCGGCAGAGATATTTATTGACTGGATAAAATCAATCTATTTTAGCCAAAAAGCACAAATCATAATCAATGATGAGAAGACCCTTCTAAGACATATACAAAAAGGCAACCGGGTAGAAATTGACACAAAGACACACTTGGGGGTAAAAACCAGACCAAAAAGAAGCTCTCATTCTCTGCTTTAACGCGGAAAATGCACACACCCATGACGTGAGAGTACGACAAACAGGGCAGGTAAAAACAGGCCAATAATGCAATGGATGTAATTAAAATAGACTTTGTTCTTTCTGAACTGTATTTAGCCTCACTCTTCTTTGATTGAAGTTAAAGGAAATTCTTTCTGGGATCTCCCATCTATAGGCACCCCAGGACACAAAAGTATGGGAAACACAGGAGGTCGCTAATAATACAATGGATGTACTTACAACACACAGAAACCAGACAGTCCAACGGGGGGGGGGGGCATGGGGTGAAGGGGGGATGTATGGAGGGCCTCGATGGTTGTGCTCTGCCAGTGTGTCACTGGGTGCACTGATGCCCAGTACAGGTGGTGTGTCGCTGGTCAAACCGCTGGTCACACGGGGCATCCAATGGGATGGCAGCTGGTAGTTACCGGCAGTGTGTTCATGCAATGGTGCACATGCATGGTGGGGGGGGGGTGAGAGAAAACTACCAGTGGTGCAGCTTGACGCTGCCCTTGAGCGTTCAGTCTGCCTTCAGAGTGGGCTGTGCAGTCAACGGAGCTTCTGCCCATTTTCAGAAAGCCCAAGATCAAGTCAGTTTTTCCTGCCTGTCTGCTCCAGCAAGTAGATTAGGATGTTCCTTGGAAGGATGTTCACTCCTGGGATGGCTTTCAAATACAGCTGATATCAGGTAGCTTTTTAGTTTGCAACGATTTCTCCTGAGAGGCTTCCCCAGTTAACTCTCGCTTCTGAGATAACTCCAGGCGGAGTGAAGGAGTTGTTTTATATATTCTGGGGTCGCTTTTGTCCAAGATGTTCATGCGGCATCCATGAAGGACCTCTGAGTAGCGTTGAGGCTCGATGTTCTTGGATGCCGAGTGAGGCCTCCTATGAAAGCCTGGCGGAGGGGGGAGGAGTGCGAGGTAGGAAGGGAGTAGGGCTCCAGGGCTCCACAAAAGCACGTTGTGATGGTGGTGGAGGACGGGGAAACAACGTTGCTTTTGAAATATGCAGAAAGGGTTGCCACTCCTCCACGGGTTGTGGCCGACGCTGGTCCAGATAGGGGAGTGACAAGCGCCTCTGATGCCAGGTTCTGCCCTGAGGAGGTGGGCCCTGTGGTGGAACAGGGCTATAGACGTTTTGAGGAGGGGCAATTCCTCCTCCCTGTCCACCTCTTCGGCCTCCCAGGTCAGCAGAGCCCTCTGCATCTTTGATCTTCTGCTCCTCCTCCTTCTGCACCGCCCTCTCCCTCCATTCATAGAGCTCTATGAGCTCTAAAGCTTTCCGGTACTCCCAAAGGAGATAGGCCTGCTCTTCCTCATAAGGAGCAGGCACCTCCACGCTCTGTTGCTTGGCATGGCGTATTGACTCCTCCATTCTCCGCCTCTGTATCACCTCCTTTTTTCGCTGGGCCTCCTCCTCGCGCCTCTCATCCACCTCCCAGAGACGGCGCCTGGGCTGATCCCGTCTTCTTGTGTTCCTTCTGGAACCCTGGATGGGTGGTAGCACCAGTGTTCCTGAAGTAGGAGGAGTGCCATTGCCCATATTTCTCCTTCCCGTGGTGCTTGGTGTCTCGATGCTAGGAAACCCCTTCTGCATCCTGCTCCTTTCTTTGGGTAGGAAAAGAAGATTTTGAAGCGGGTGGGGAGCAAAGGGAATCAGGGAAGATAAGTCTGGGACGAACAAGTCAAAACAGCTAGCCAACAAAACCACAAGTGCTCTGCTTCATAGATCTGCCAAGCACTGTGGCCAGAGCTGACCAGGCAAAGCATAGGCCCAGGAGGCCATTGTTAGGCAGGGGCTGAGGTGTAAATGGGCCTTGTAAGGCCAAGTTGCCATGGAGGTGCCCTCTTTGAGCTCCTCTTGTGAGTGAGGGGCTGAAGGACTGCCAGAGGCAAAACTGAAGAGGGCTTCTCTTCCAGAAAGGGTTGCATAGAAGGGTCAGTGTGGCTTTTGTATGAGAAGCCAGACCAGAGAAAGTTCCCCTCTTCCATTCAAACCTTGCAAGGGAAAGGCACCCTCTCCAGTTATTGCTCTGGCAACCCTCCTTCGCAGTTTGGCTTCTGTTTGCCCTCAGGAGGCACAAGATGGTCAATGCTAGATGGCCCATGGGTTTAACAGCCGTCTCGGGACTGTTTCTTTCGTGAGCAAATTTGTGTATGTTTTAGAGGAGACCTGAGAGCCTAGGAAAGGTTTCTTTGGAGCCATGTGGAAGGAGAAAAGTCTATTAGAATTACAATTGTGATTATTGTTGTTGTTATTATTTCTCCTGCCTTCCTCCCCAACACTTACAAAGTCACAAATAAAAATAGGCAGAACACATATAATGGGAACCATGGGAAAGTGGGGATGTATATTACTACGACTACTACTACTACTATTACTCTGGAGACCTGGGTTTGAATCCGTTTGGCCATTTAAACCCACTGGTGACTCTGAACAATCTCATTCTCTCAGCATCAGGAAAAGGCATTGGCAAAATTTCTTTGATCAATTCTTGCCAATGAGAAGGTTAATGAAAATAATTAATTTAGTTGCAAAGAAGAGGGCCTCAAAAAGATAGACTAGATACATGACAGGTGGTCAAACCTGTAGCCTGCCAAAAGAGATAACTTTAGAAGCTAAGCTAGATCCAGGCTGAGATTTTTAAAAATTGTTGAAAACGCAACCCTTATTATGGTAAATCAGATGGAAAAGGACTGCAAGAAAGGAGAAAAGAAGACTACTTCCCTGACTGCCACTTTGTCCAATTCTGCCAAGCCAAGATGTCTGCCAGAAGTCAAAACCCCAACTAACAAGTCTGAAGAAGGAAAGTTGATCCTCCAAAGTCCCACAGAGGAGCTTCCTCCACCAAATTTGTATCCTGCTCTCCCAAGTGTGCCTCAGCAGCCACTGCCTTTGCCACAATTCTTGCTGTCCCCCCAACCAGACCCACAGCCTCTTCTGGCCAGAGACCAGCCTGCTCCTGATGCTAACTCTGTTGCCTGCCTGTTCCCCAATGATGACCCGGAGTAGAACAACAGATGGACTGCATTTTTAAGAGCTGAAGTGGAAACTTCCACCTGACCGCATCTGAAATAACTGAACAAGAAGAAGGTTCAAGTCCCACAGGAACCAAACTCCTCCCGATCCGTACTGTCCCAGTCATAGTAGCTCAGGAACCAGGAGAGGATGAGAGTCCAAGGGGACCAGGCATTGTGAATACATACACCTACATCCCCTTTTCAACTTCTGACCTTCTCAACTGGAAGACCCATGGACCCTCCTATGAGGACCAGCCAGAAAAGATTTTAGACGTGCTTTCAGGTATCATCTCAGCCCAAAATCCCAACTGGGGAGATATACAACAACTCATGGCTTAGTTGATGACGACTGAACAAAGGATGCAGATCCAAAGCAATTTAGAAGCAGCTCCTTGAACAGCAACCCAGGCTGCTGGTCAATAGGATCCTGCCCCTTTTCTGGCAGCCCTAGCCCTTACTGTAAACACTAACTGGGACATCCAGAACCCTGAAGACCAGCAACATTTGTCTCATATCAGCAGGCTTTCCTGGGAGCTGTGAAGAAGGGCCGAAAGAAGATGATGAACATGCAGAAGATCCATGATGTGATACAAGAAAAGGATGAAACCCCAGGCATGTTCCTGGAATGCCTTCAAAATGCCTATCGACAGTATAGTCCTCTGGATCCAGAAGACCCCAAGAATAGGCAGTCGGTGGTAATGACTTATATTTCTCAGTCTGCTCCTGACATTAGGAAAAAACTGCAGAAGTCAGAAGGTTTTGAAGGAATGTTCTTAGCCCCGCTCAAGGCCTTGGCAGACAGAGTCTACACAAACCAGGATGTAGAAGAGAAAAGAGAAGCAAGTAAGAAGGTGAAAGAAAAAGCAAGTTTGTTGGCAGCAGCACTAGGTCAAGAAAAAGGCAAAAAAGAAGGCCATTGGCAAGACCAGTGTCCAGACAGGCCAAGTGAGGGAGTGCAGAGAGAAGAGAGTGAACGTGGATGCAGACAAGGACGTGGAAGAGGTAGAGGATGAGGACTTGTGTGTCCAGGCCCCACCTTATCACCCAGGTCAGCAAGTAGCCCCTACCATGGTATTGAAGGACTTAGAAGATGAGGACTGAAGGAGCCTATGGGGACCCCTGCCTCCTGACCCCTACTGGAAATTGAAGTGGGAGGTAAAAAAGTCAGAGGCCTGCTTGACTCGGTGCTGACTCAGTGCTGACTCAGTGGAAACTAGGAGAAAGAGCTAAGACTAACATCCCAGTGATTGTTGCTGCAGGCAAAGTACTTCAGGCTCCAGTGTTACAACTCCTCCCAGTGACTGTTGGGGGTCCTGAAGTAAACCATGAGTTTGTTCTCCTACCCTCCTGCCCTATGCCTTTGATAGGCCGAGATCTGCTTTGCAAGCTTCAAGCAACGTTTTCTTTCTACCCTGATGGGACCATGACTGCCACTGCTAGAGGAGTCCTTGGAAAGAGGCATAGCACCTCACTCCTAGCCTCAGACTATGTGTTCCTTTGACAGTTTCTAGGACAAAAGAACAATTGAAAGTCATCATAACTGTTACAATTGTTTGGGCTGAAGGCCACCCAGGAGGGCTTGCCAAATGTGCTGAGCCAGTCTGGGTCTAACTGCGTCTCCATGCCCAGATAGTAAACCAACAACAATACCCGATACCACAGGAAGCTTGTGCTTCAATGCACCAACACACAGGGAAGCTTTTGGGATTAGGAATCCTGGTAAAGATCACCTCTCCATGGAATACTCCTCTATTGCCAGTCAAGAAGCCTGGACCAGGAATCAATTACCGCCCATTTCAAGATCTGAGGAGAGTGAATCAACAAGGGGAAGACATGGTTGCGGTTGTAGCCAATCCCTATTCCCTGATTGGCCTCATTCTTGAAAAAAGTCAGTGGTACTCTGTAATCGACGTGAAAGATGCCTTCTTCACCATCCCACTGCACCCTGAATCCCAGAAGATCTTTGTCTACGCTTGGGAACACGCCCTTAGTGGACACCGAGAGCAACTAGGATGGTCTCGCCTCCCACAGGGTTTCAAGAACTCTCCAACCCTCTTCGGACAACAGCTGGCCAAGGACTTGCAGGAATTCCAAGAAAATTGTGGTTTGGTCCTCCAGTATGTAGATGATCTCCTCTTGCCCTGTCCCACTTATGAACAGTGCTTTGAAGACACCATTAAGCTCCTGAAATGCCTGGAAGAAAAAGGCTACAGGGCCAGCAAAGCTAAAGCCCAGATATGTCAGCAGGAAGTGGAATATTTGGGATTTGTTATCTCCAAAGACACCCGCATCCTAGGAGCAAGCAGGACCCAAGCTATTTGCAGTAAACCCCTGCCCGGCACCAAGAAGGAATTGCAAGTGTTCCTGCGAAGGGCTGTGTACTGCAGGTTGAGAACTGCTGCACTAGAGTATTATAGATTATGGTGGCAACCCTGGGTTTTAGGCAACCCCTGTGAAAGGGTCATTCTACCTCTAAAGTGGACATGACCCACAGATTGAGGACGGCTGGATTAGAGGAAAACAAGAGAAACTCAAGTGTTTTATGCAGAGGTTTAAAGGAGGGCAGGGGAGCTCTGGGGCCGGTGGTTGACTTCCCCCTCCATCTGTCAGGTTCTAGGAAACAGTTCCTGCTCTAGAGGGGAAGGAAGGGCAGACAAGCAGCTATTTTACCGAAAACCCACCTGTGCTTCTGGGGGAGAAAAGTTGTTTAAGCAGATCTTTTTTAAAGATTTATTTATTTATTTATTTATACCCCACTCTTCAGCCCTAAAGGCTATCAGAGCAGTTTACAATTATTATTTTAATGAGACGATTCCCTTCCCTCAAAAGGAGAAGGGAATGGTGTTGGGGAAGGGGATCAGGTCCAAATGTTCTTCTCTCCCTCTAAGGCTTGGACCAAGGCAGATGGACTGGAGGGAGGGCTCTGCTTCATAATCTAGGACAGGCTCAATGGAGTTTGGCCTGTTCTTTCACTCCTTCCTTGGCCAGATGCTGTTGCCATGGAGAGAGGGCACCTCAACTTGAGACCGGATCTGATGGTGTAGCTCGGCCTCTTCTTCACTCCCTCCTGGCCTTAAGTCATACGATGTTGCCATGGAGAGAGAGCACTTCAACTTGAGGCCGGATCTGATGGTGTAGCTCGGCCTCTCCTTCACTCCCTCCTAGCCCTAGGTCAGATGCTGTTGCCATGGAGAGAGGGCACTTCAACTTGAGGCCGGATCTGATGGTGCAGCAAGGCCTCTTCTTCAATCCCTCCTGGCCTTAAGTCATACGATGTTGCCATGGAGAGAGGGAACTTCAACTTGAGGCCGGATCTGATAGTGTAGCTCGGCCTCTCCTTCACTCCCTCCTAGCCCTAGGTCAGACGATGTTGCCATGGAGAGAGGGCACTTCAACTTGAGGCCGGATCTGATGGTGTAGCTCGGCCTCTTCTTCACTCCCTCCAAGTCCTAGGTCAGACGATGTTGCCATGGAGAGAGGGCGCTTCAACTTGAGGCTGGATCTGATGGTGTAGCTTGGCCTCTCCTTCACTCCCTCCTAGCCCTAGGTCAGACGATGTTGCCATGGAGAGAGGGCACTTCAACTTGAGGCCGGATCTGATGGTGTAGCTCGGCCTCTTCTTCACTCCCTCCAAGTCCTAGGTCAGATGCTGTTGCCATGGAGAGAGGGCACTTCAACTTGAGGCCGGATCTGACGGTGCAGCAAGGCCTCTTCTTCACTCCCTCCTGGCCTTAAGTCATACGATGTTGCCATGGACAGAGGGAACTTCAACTTGAGGCCGGATCTGATGGTGTAGCTCGGCCTCTCCTTCACTCCGTCCTGGCCCTAGGTCAGATGCTCTTGCCATGGAGAGAGGGCACTTCAACTTGAGGCCGGATCTGATGGTGCAGCAAGGCCTCTTCTTCAATCCCTCCTGGCCTTAAGTCATACGATGTTGCCATGGAGAGAGGGAACTTCAACTTGAGGCCGGATCTGATGGTGTAGCTCGGCCTCTCCTTCACTCCCTCCTAGCCCTAGGTCAAATGCTGTTGCCATGGAGAGAGGGCACTTCAACTTGAGGCCGGATCTGATGGTGTAGCTCGGCCTCTCCTTCACTCCCTCCTAGCCCTAGGTCAGACGATGTTGCCATGGAGAGAGGGCAATTCACGTTGAGGCAGGATCTGATGGTGTAGCTCGGCCTCTTCTTCACTCCCTCCTGGCCCTAGGTCAGATGCTGTTGCCACGGAGAGAGGGCACTTCAACTTGAGGCCGGATCTGATGGTGTAGCTCGGCCTCTTCTTCACTCCCTCCTATCCCTAGGTCAGATGCTGTTGCCATGGAGAGAGGGCACTTCAACTTGAGGCCGGATCTGATGGTGTAGCTCGGCCTCTCCTTCACTCCCTCCTGGCCCTAGGTCAGATGCTGTTGCCATGGAGAGAGGGCACTTCAACTTGAGGCCGGATCTGATGGTGTAGCTCAGCCTCTCCTTCACTCCCTCCTATCCCTAGGTCAGACGATGTTGCCATGGAGAGAGTGCACTTCAACTTGAGGCCGGATCTGATGGTGTAGCTCGGCCTCTCCTTCACTCCCTCCTGGCCCTAGGTCAGATGGTGTTGCTATGGAGAGAGGGCACTTCAACTTGAGGCCGGATCTGATGGTGCAGCTAGGCCTCTTCTTCACTCCCTCCTAGCCCTAGGTCAGATGCTGTTGCCATGGAGAGAGGGCACTTCAACTTGAGGCCGGATCTGATGGTGCAGCAAGGCCTCTTCTTCACTCCCTCCTAGCCCTAGGTCAGATGCTGTTGCCATGGAGACAGGGCACTTCAACTTGAGGCCGGATCTGATGGTGCAGCAAGGCCTCTTCTTCACTCCCTCCTAGCCCTAGGTCAGATGCTGTTGCCATGGAGAGAGGGCACTTCAACTTGTATCTTGTATCTGGTTCACTCTTAGTCGTTGTTGTGCACCTCCAAGTCGTTTCCAACCTATGGCAACCCTAAGGCAACTGTATAATGGGGTTTTCTTGACAAGATTTGTTCAGAAGAGGTTTGCCATTGCAAACCATCGCCTCTGAGGCTGAAAGCATGCGACTTGCCCAAGGTTACCTAGTGGGTTTCATGGCCGAGCTGGGAATCGAACCCTGGTCTTCAGCGTTGTAGTCCAAACTCAAACCACTGTACCACACTGACTCTCCCAAATACAGTTGTTATTGTTGTGTGCATTCAAGTCGTTTCCAATTTATCATGGGGTTTTTTTGGCAAGTTTCTTCAGAGAGAGTTTGCCATTGCCTTCCTCTAAGACGGAGAGGGGCTATTCGTCTCTTCCCTTCTTGTGGCATCCATGAAGGACCTCTGAGTAGCGTTGATGCTCGATCTTCTTGGATTCTGAGTGAGGCCTACTATGTAAGCCTGGCGGAGGGGGGAGGAGTGCGAGGTAGGAAGGGGGTAGGGCTCCTGCTGTTCCTTGGTTTGAACTTCTCTTTGATTTCTTGGATTTCGTAGAACAATTTGGTTGATCAAAGGCGTTGCTACCTTCTACAAATCCAAGCAGCTTTTGTTTATATATCTAATTTGTGATCGGTCTAACTCGGGTACCATAAGTATAGACCAATTTGAAGTCTTCCCTTTGGGGGCAAGTTGATCAAGAAGGCTGTTGGCAGATGGCTGCTGTTTTAAATAATCTGAGAAAACTCCAGGCGGAGTTAAGGGGTTGTTTTATATATTCTGGGGTCCTTTTTGTCCAAGATGTTCTTGCGGCATCCATGAAGGACTTCTGAGTAGCATTGAGGCTCGATCTTCTTGGATGCTGAGTGAGGCCTACTATGTAAGCCTGGCGGAGGGGGGAGGAGTGCGAGGTAGGAAGGGGGTAGGGCTTCAGGGCTCCACAAAAGCACGTCGTGATGGTGATGGAGTATCTGGGAAAGGCCTTGGTTTTGTCCAAGTTTGAGGACGGGGAAACAACTTGGCTTTCAAAATATGCAAAAAAGGTTGCCACTCCTTCACTGGTTGTGGCCGGCACTGGACCAGATAGGGGAGTGAAAAGCGCCTCTGACGCCAGGTTCTGCCCTGAGGAGGTGGGCCCTGTGGTGGAACAGGTGCATAGACGTTTTGAGGAGGGCCTTGTGGTGAAACAGGTGCATAGACGTTTTGAGGAGGGCCTTGTGGTGGAACAAAGCCATAGATGTTTTGAGGAGGGCCCTGAGGTGGAACAGGGCCATAGATGTTTTGAGGAGGGCCCTGTGGAGGCCATTCTTCAGAGGGAGTTTGCCATTGCCTTCCTCTGAGGCGGAGAGGGGCTATTGGTCTTCCTGTCTTTCTTCAAATCGCCAGTCAGTCTATCTCTATCTCTATCTGTCTGGTTATCATTCGAAGATATACCCACGTTCTCTTGAATCAGTATGTAGAGAGATCTTGTAGCACCTTTGAAACTAACTGAAAGAAATTCAGTTAGTCTTTTGTGGATTTTTCGGGATAGTAGTCCGGTTCTAGAAGAGTTTGTTCCTCAAGTTTTACCAGCATCTGTGGCTGGCATCTTTCTCTGAAGCTCTTATTAAAGGGTCCAACCATGTCAAAAGGGGTTTTTTCCCCTTTGCAGAAGTAAAACCACTTACAATTCCATGTGTTTTCTGCAATCCTTGATCCTTGTAGGGAGGATGGCATGAATTTCCTATCAAATTGGTAAGCTTTAAAGACTCTAGTCAGAGATGTTAAGACACTTCAATTGCCCCCCACACACAAGGAATCGAATAGGTAAAAGGAGGGACCTGAGGCAGATGCCTTTCCCACCATATTTGGCAATGGCTGTTTTCCAGGTTGGTGGTGCAGATCCAGGTTTTAGCCTGAGCTTCAGAGGAGCTACCCAAAAGTTTATTCACCACTCCAAGGTGCAGGACCACCTGTTATCCCAAATAGGTCCAGCCCCACATTGACAAAGTGGCTTCCAACCCAAATAATTCTTTCAGGCAGCAGAAACCGACTTGATCCTGGGTTATCTGAAAGCGGATGGAAGCGCCATTGACCATGCAGGCCACTCCAAAGACAGGCTGAACACCCATGGGCAGCCCACGCTTTACATGCAAAGCTGCACCACTGGTGTTAATTCTCCACCCCAAAATGCCTTTTTCCCCCTCCCACACAATGCATGTGCAACACTGCATGAACACACTGCCGGTAACTACCAGCTGCCATCCCATTGGATGCCCTGTATGACCAGCGATTTGACTAGCGACACACCGCCTGTACAAGGCATCAGTGTGTCCAGTGACACATTGGCAAAGCACAACCATCAAGGCCCTCCGTACGTGTCCCCTTCACCCCATGCCCCCCCCCATTGGACTGTCTGGTTTGTGTATGGTGGAAGTACATCCATTGTATTAATGGCGACCTCCTGTGTTTCCCATACTTTTGCGTCCTGGGGTGCCTGTAGATGGGAGATCCCAGAAAGAATTTCCTTTCACTTCAATCAAAGAAGAGTGAGACTAAATAAAGTTCAGAAAGAAAATAGAGTTTTGGAAGAAGCATAGGAAAGATTTGGTAACCTCAGAGAAGGCCAGCAGGTCACCAACCAACAAGACCAAGAACAAATTTCCTTAACAGCAGCAGAAGAAATCAAAGAAGAAAAAGCTTCTAGGCCTTAATCTTAGAGCAGGGAAGAAAAGGCCTTCAATTAAACTTTAAACAGATCAAGATTCTTCAGAAATAGATTCAAATGGAAATTACTGCAAACCTGTAGGAAAACTAAACTATGCTAAACAACATCATTTTGGAAGCTGAAACAAGCCAGAAAAATGGTTAGTTTATAGATTAAGAAAGGACAATCTGACTATTATAATCCAGGATGGAAAAGATATAAATACAGAGCAAAAGTTTGTGGGGGGGGGGTTCAATCAGAAATACAATTCTACAATATTTCAAGAGCAAGAGATTGAAAAAGGGAAATTAGACAATTTTGAACAATGTAAAGATCCTAACTTTGGCAGAAGACTAAAAGAAAACACTAAAGCAACCAGTAACTGTTGTAGAAATAATGCAAGCTAATTAGAAGTAAAATTGGGAAGGCTCCTGATCCAGATGGTTTCATATTACTGTATTATAAAGTAATACATTATTATATTATATATTATAAATATATAATAATAAATATTATAAATAATATATAAATAATAAATATTATAAAGAAGACCACTTGTTATTACCTATACAGCTCACAATAAATAAAATTAAGAATGGTAATTTCCCATCCACATGGAGAGAAGCAAATGTAATTTTACTACACAGACAAATTGTGACCTATTACAACCAAAAAAGTATAGACCACTCTCCCTGCTAAATATCAACCATAAAAAACTGTAATTTTTTACTTCCATACTTGCTGATACTTGGAGGAAGGTCACACACAGAAGTAAGGAAACCAGGGAACGTTCTGTGAGCGGCTTGCAGCTACAGAATCGCTTTGAATCTCTCTCTGTTGTCAGAGATGATGAGGAAAAGCAGCAGGGACAGACATCAGGGACAGAGCAGGAGAGCCTGAGAGTATCACGAAAAGGAACAGCCACTGCTAAGCCTCGGAGGAGGCGCGTGGTGGTGGTGGGGGACTCCTTGCTGAGGGGTACAGAAGCAGTGGTTTGTGGGCCTGATAAGATGTCTCGGGAGGTGTGTTGTCTCCCTGGGGCAAAGATCCAACATGTGACGGAGAGGCTGACAAGACTTGTCAAGCCTACTGATCAATACCCCCTTCTTTTGGTTCATGTGGGAACCAATGATACTGCAAGGCACAGCCTTCAGAATATCATAAGGGATTATGAGGCTCTGGGAAGGAAGCTGAAAGAGATGGATGCACAGGTTGTCATCTCATCTCTACTCCCGGTAGAAGGGCATGGTCCAGGAAGGGAGAGGAAAATAGCAGAGGTGAATAACTGGCTCCGTAGATGGTGCCGCCAAGAACAGTTTGGATTCTTGGATCATGGGCTGCGGTTCCATGAGGAGGGACTTCTGGCAAGGGATGGACTGCATCTCACGCCAGTTGGCAAAAACGTTTTTGCCAAAGGTCTAAAGAATCTGATCAGGAGGGCTTTAAACTGAGTTATGTGGGGGAGGGAGACATTATACTGGAAGGCAAAAGGGATGGAGAGAATAGTCCAAGTGGCATAGAGGGAACAAGGCAAACAGTGCAAGGACCCAACAGTAGGAGGCAAAAAAATGTGCAAAAGCAGCAAGTAAAGAGGACACATGGTCTTAAATGTCTCTACACTAATGCACAGAGTATGGGAAATAAGCAGGATGAACTTGAACTCCTAGCACAACAAGGGAAATATGATATAATAGGCATCACTGAAACCTGGTGGGATGAGTCTCATGATTGGAATGTAGAAATAGAGGGATATAACCTTTTTAAGAGAAACAGGCCAAGGAGGAAAGGAGGAGGAATAGCATTATATGTCAGGGATATTTACACCAGTGAAGAGATCCAGGAAGTCAATACTGGAAGCCAGGTGGAGAGCATCTGGATAAAAATTAAAGGAGAGGGAAACAACAGGGATATTACTGTGGGAGTCTACTACAGACCCCCGACTCAGGCAGAGGAATTGGATGATGCCTTTCTAGAACAGATAAACACATACTCAGAAAGGAGAGATGTAGTAGTGATGGGGGACTTCAACTATCCTGATATTTGCTGGAAGTCAAACTCAGCCAAATCCTCAAGGTCTAGCAAATTCCTCACTTGCCTGGAAGACAATTTCATTGACCAAAAGGTGGAAGAGGCAACAAGGGGATCAGCCATTTTAGATCTTATCTTAACCAACAGGGAAGACCTAGTTGATGGGGTGCAAGTGGTTGGATCCTTAGGTGGAAGTGACCATGTTCTCCTGGAGTTTGTAATACAGTGGAAGGGAGAAGCTAGGCATAGTCAGACACGCACTCTAGACTTTAGGAGAGCTAAATTCAATAAACTTAGAGAAATACTGGGAGTGATCCCATGGTCAGGAATACTAAAAGAAAAGGGAGTTCAAGACGGATGGGAGTTTCTCAAAAGGGAAATATTGAAGGCACAATTTCAAACAGTTCCAATGAGGAAGAAAAATGGAAGATGTCTCAAGAAGCCAGGATGGATGACTAAGGAACTTTCAACTGAGCTAAGTTTTAAACGGAACATGTATAAGAAATGGAAAAATGGGGAAATCACGAAAGAGGAATTCAAACAAATAGCCAGTACGTGTAGGGATAAAGTCAGAAAAGCTAAAGCGCAGAATGAACTCAGACTGGCTAGAGAGGTTAAGAACAATAAAAAGGGCTTTTTTGGATATGTCCGCAGCAAAAGGAAGAAGAAGGAAACAGTAGGGCCACTGCGTGCAGAAGATGGCAAAATGCTAACAGGGGACAGAGAAAAGGCAGAATTACTCAACACCTTCTTTGCTTCAGTCTTCTCAGAAAAGGCAAAGGGTGCTCAACCTAAGGATAATGGAACAGGAGACAGAATAGAGGAAATTCAGCACAGAATAAGTAAAGAGGTAGTACAGGAATACCTGGTTAACCTAAATGAATATAAATCTCCAGGACCAGATGAACTACATCCTAGAGTATTAAAAGAACTGGCAAATGTAATATCGGAACCACTGGCAATAATCTTTGAGAACTCTTGGAGAACAGGAGAAGTCCCAGCAGACTGGAGGAGGGCAAACGTTGTGCCCATCTTCAAAAAGGGAAAAAAAGAGGATCCCAACAATTATCGTCCAGTTAGTCTGACATCAATTCCAGGAAAGGTTCTAGAGCAGATCATTAAGCAGACAGTCTGTGAACACTTAGAGGCCAATGCCATAATCACAAAAAGCCAACACGGGTTTCAGAGAAACAAGTCATGCCAAACGAACCTGATCTCGTTTTTTGATAAAATTACCAGCTTGGTAGATGAAGGGAATGCTGTGGATATAGTATACCTTGATTTTAGTAAGGCCTTTGACAAGGTTCCCCATGACATTCTTGCAAACAAGCTTGCAAAATGTGGGATAGACAAGTTAACTGTTACATGGATTTGTAATTGGTTGACTGGCCGAACTCAAAGGGTGCTCAACAATGGCTCCTTTTCATCCTGGAGAGAAGTGACCAGTGGGGTGCCACAGGGCTCTGTCCTGGGCCCAGTGCTATTCAACATCTTTATTAACGATTTGGATGACAGAATTGGGGGCATACTTATCAAATTTGCAGATGACACTAAACTGGGAGGAGTAGCTAATACCCCAGAGGACAGGATCAAAATTCAAAATGACCTGAATAAACTAGATAGCTGGGCCGATGCTAACAAGATGAAATTCAATGCAGAGAAATGTAAGGTTCTGCACTTAGGGCGGAAAAATGAAATGCAGAGATATAGGATGGGGGACACCTGGCTGAATGAGACCACATGTGAAAGGGATCTAGGAGTCCAAGTAGACCATAAGCTGAACATGAGTCAACAGTGCGATGCAGCAGCTAAAAAGGCCAATGCAATTTTAGGCTGCATCAATAGAAGTATAGTTTCTAGATCAAGGGAAGTTATAGTGCCACTCTATTCTGCTTTGGTCAGGCCCCACCTGGAATACTGTGTCCAGTTCTGGGCACCACAATTCAAAAAGGATGTGGAGAAACTGGAGCAGGTCCAAAGGAGGGCAACTAAGATGGTGAAGGGACTGGAAACCATGCCCTATGAGGAACGCCTTAGGGAACTGGGAATGTTTAGCCTGGAGAAGAGAAGGTTAAGAGGTGATATGATAGCCCTGTTTAAATATTTGAAGGGATGTCATATTGAGGAGGGAGCAAGCTTGTTTTCTGCTGCTCCAGAGACTAGAACGCGGAACAATGGATGCAAGCTGCAGGAAAAGAGATTCCACCTCAACGTTAGGAGGAACTTCCTGACAGTAAGGGCTGTTAGACAGTGGGACACACTCCCTCGGAGGGTGGTGGAGTCTCCTTCCTTAGGGGTCTTTAAGCAGAGGCTGGATGGCCATCTGTCAGGGATGCTTTGATTTGGAGTTCCTGCATGGCAGGGGGTTGGACTGGATGGCCCTTGTGGTCTCTTCCAACTCTATGATTCTATGATTCTATGATAGATTGAAAATAATTTTGGACTTGATAGAGCATCGTGAGTCCCACAATGACAAGAAGTTACCCTTAATTTTCATTGATAAAAAGAAGGTCTTTGATAACAATAGCTGGAAACAGGATAGAAGCGGCAGAGATATTTATTGACTGGATAAAATCAATCTATTTTAGCCAAAAAGTACAAATCATAATCAATGATGAGAAGACCCTTCTAAGACATATACAAAAAGGCAACCGGGTAGAAATTGACACAAAGACACACTTGGGGGTAAAAACCAGACCAAAAAGAAGCTCTCATTCTCTGCTTTAACGCGGAAAATGCACACTCCCATGACGTGAGAGTACGACAAACAGGGCAGGTAAAAACAGGCCAATAATGCAATGGATGTAATTAAAATAGACTTTGTTCTTTCTGAACTGTATTTAGCCTCACTCTTCTTTGATTGAAGTTAAAGGAAATTCTTTCTGGGATCTCCCATCTATAGGCACCCCAGGACACACAAGTATGGGAAACACAGGAAGTCGCTAATAATACAATGGATGTACTTACAACACACAGAAACCAGACAGTCCAACGGTGGGGGGGGGCATGGGGTGAAGGGGGGATGTATGGAGGGCCTCGATGGTTGTGCTCTGCCAGTGTGTCACTGGGTGCACTGATGCCCAGTACAGGTGGTGTGTCGCTGGTCAAACCGCTGGTCACACGAGGCATCCAATGGGATGGCAGCTGGTAGTTACCGGCAGTGTGTTCATGCAATGGTGCACATGCATGGTGGGGGGGGGGGGGTGAGAGAAAACTACCAGTGGTGCAGCTTGACGCTGCCCTTGAGCGTTCAGTCTGCCTTCAGAGTGGGCTGTGCAGTCAACGGAGCTTCTGCCCATTTTCAGAAAGACCAAGACCAAGTCATTTTTTCCTGCCTGTCTGCTCCAGCAAGTAGATTGGGATGTTCCTTGGAAGGATGTTCACTCCTGGGATGGCCTTCAAATATAGCTGATATCAGGTAGCTTTAGAGTTTGCAACGTTTTCTCCTGAGAGGCTTCCCCAGTTAACTCTCGCTTCTGAGTTAACTCCAGGCGGAGTTAAGGAGTTGTTTTATATATTCTGGGGTCGCTTTTGTCCAAGATGTTCTTGCGGCATCCATGAAGGACCTCTGAGTAGCGTTGAGACTCGATCTTCTCAGATGCTGAGTGAGGCCTCCTATGAAAGCCTGGCGGAGGGGGGAGGAGTGCGAGGTAGGAAGGGAGTAGGGCTCCAGGGCTCCACAAAAGCACGTTGTGATGGTGGTGGAGGACGGGGAAACAACGTTGCTTTTGAAATGTGCAGAAAGGGCTGCCACTCCTCCACTGGTTGTGGCCGACGCTGGTCCAGATAGGGTAGTGACAAGCGCCTCTGATGCCAGGTTCTGCCCTGAGGAGGTGGGCCCTGTGGTGGAATAGGGCCATAGACGTTTTGAGGAGGGGCAATTCCTCCTCCCTCTCCACCTCTTCGGCCTCCCAGGTCAGCAGAGCCCTCTGCATCTTTGATCTTCTGCTCCTCCTCCTTCTGCGCCGCCCTCTCCCTCCGTTCATAGAGCTCTATGAGCTCTAAAGCTTTCCGGTACTCCCAAAGGAGATAGGCCTGCTCTTCCTCATAAGGAGCAGGCACCTCCACGCTCTGTTGCTTGGCATGGCGTATTGACTCCTCCATTCTCCGCCTCTGTATCACCTCCTTTTTTCGCTGGGCCTCCTCCTCGCGCCTCTCATCCACCTCCCAGAGACGGCGCCTGGGCTGATCCCGTCTTCTTGTGTTCCTTCTGGAACCCTGGATGGGTGGTAGCACCGGTGTTCCTGAAGTAGGAGGAGTGCCATTGCCCATATTTCTCCTTCCCGTGGTGCTTGGTGTCTCGATGCTAGGAAACCCCTTCTGCATCCTGCTCCTTTCTTTGGGTAGGAAAAGAAGATTTTGAAGCGGGTGGGGAGCAAAGGGAATCAGGGAAGATAAGTCTGGGACGAACAAGTCAAAACAGCTAGCCAACAAAACCACAAGTGCTCTGCTTCACAGATCTGCCAAGCACTGTGGCCAGAGCTGACCAGGCAAAGCATAGGCCCAGGAGGCCATTGTTAGGCAGGGGCTGAGGTGTAAATGGGCCTTGTAAGGCCAAGTTGCCATGGCGGTGCCCTCTTTGAGCTCCTCTTGTGAGTGAGGGGCTGAAGGACTGCAAGAGGCAAAACTGAAGAGGGCTCCTCTTCCAGAAAGGGTTGCATAGAAGGGTCAGTGTGGCTTTTGTATGAGAAGCCAGACCAGAGAAAGTTCCCCTCTTCCATTCAAACCTTGCAAGGGAAAGGCACCCTCTCCAGTTATTGCTCTGGCAACCCTCCTTCGCAGTTTGGCTCCTGTTTGCCCTCAGGAGGCACAAGATGGTCAATGCTAGATGGCCCATGGGTTTAACAGCCGTCTCGGGACTGTTTCTTTCGTGAGCAAATTTGTGTATGTTTTAGAGGAGACCTGAGAGCCTAGGAAAGGTTTCTTTGGAGCC
Source organism: Urosaurus nigricauda (assembly GCA_034509955.1). Lineage (NCBI taxonomy): Eukaryota > Metazoa > Chordata > Lepidosauria > Squamata > Phrynosomatidae > Urosaurus > Urosaurus nigricauda. Next base: position 44,580 of record JAOEGL010000132.1, read on the forward strand.
ATGTGGAAGGAGAAAAGTCTATTAGAATTACAATTGTGATTATTGTTGTTGTTATTATTTCTCCTGCCTTCCTCCCCAACACTTACAAAGTCACAAATAAAAACAGGCAGAACACATATCATGGGAACCATGGGAAAGTGGGGATGTATATTACTACGACTACTACTACTACTATTACTCTGGAGACCTGGGTTTGAATCCGTTTGGCCATTTAAACCCACTGGTGACTCTGAACAAGTCTCATTCTCTCAGCATCAGGAAAAGGCATTGGCAAAATTTCTTTGATCAATTCTTGCCAATGAGAAGGTTAATGAAAATAATTTAGTTGCAAAGAAGAGGGCCTCAAAAAGATAGACTAGATACATGACAGGTGGTCAAACCTGTAGCCTGCCAAAAGAGATAACTTTAGAAGCTAAGCTAGATCCAGGCTGAGATTTTTAAAAATTGTTGAAAACGCAACCCTTATTATGGTAAATCAGATGGAAAAGGACTGCAAGAAAGGAGAAAAGAAGACTACTTCCCTGACTGCCACTTTGTCCAATTCTGCCAAGCCAAGATGTCTGCCAGAAGTCAAAACCCCAACTAACAAGTCTGAAGAAGGAAAGTTGATCCTCCAAAGTCCCACAGAGGAGCTTCCTCCACCAAATTTGTATCCTGCTCTCCCAAGTGTGCCTCAGCAGCCACTGCCTTTGCCACAACTCTTGCTGTCCCCCCAACCAGACCCACAGCCTCTTCTGGCCAGAGACCAGCCTGCTCCTGATGCTAACTCTGTTGCCTGCCTGTTCCCCAATGATGACCCGGAGTAGAACAACAGATGGACTGCATTTGGAAGAGCTGAAGTGGAAACTTCCACCTGACCGCATCTGAAATAACTGAACAAGAAGAAGGTTCAAGTCCCACAGGAACCAAACTCCTCCCGATCCGTACTGTCCCAGTCATAGTAGCTCAGGAACCAGGAGAGGATGAGAGTCCAAGGGGACCAGGCATTGTGAATACATACACCTACATCCCCTTTTCAACTTCTGACCTTCTCAACTGGAAGACCCATGGACCCTCCTATGAGGACCAGCCAGAAAAGTTTTTAGACGTGCTTTCAGGTATCATCTCAGCCCAAAATCCCAACTGGGGAGATATACAACAACTCATGGCTTAGTTGATGACGACTGAACAAAGGATGCAGATCCAAAGCAATTTAGAAGCAGCTCCTTGAACAGCAACCCAGGCTGCTGGTCAATAGGATCCTGCCCCTTTTCTGGCAGCCCTAGCCCTTACTGTAAACACTAACTGGGACATCCAGAACCCTGAAGACCAGCAACATTTGTCTCATATCAGCAGGCTTTCCTGGGAGCTGTGAAGAAGGGCCGAAAGAAGATGATGAACATGCAGAAGATCCATGATGTGATACAAGAAAAGGATGAAACCCCAGGCATGTTCCTGGAATGCCTTCAAAATGCCTATCGACAGTATAGTCCTCTGGATCCAGAAGACCCCAAGAATAGACAGTCGGTGGTAATGACTTATATTTCTCAGTCTGCTCCTGACATTAGGAAAAAACTGCAGAAGTCAGAAGGTTTTGAAGGAATGTTCTTAGACCCGCTCAAGGCCTTGGCAGACAGAGTCTACACAAACCAGGATGTAGAAGAGAAAAGAGAAGCAAGTAAGAAGGTGAAAGAAAAAGCAAGTTTGTTGGCAGCAGCACTAGGTCAAGAAAAAGGCAAAAAAGAAGGCCATTGGCAAGACCAGTGTCCAGACAGGCCAAGTGAGGGAGTGCAGAGAGAAGAGAGTGAACGTGGATGCAGACAAGGACGTGGAAGAGGTAGAGGATGAGGACTTGTGTGTCCAGGCCCCACCTTATCACCCAGGTCAGCAAGTAGCCCCTACCATGGTATTGAAGGACTTAGAAGATGAGG
>JAOEGL010000133.1:0-46208 GCA_034509955.1 Urosaurus nigricauda
CAAACTCCTTTTCTTCACTGGAAAAACATGTCTGGGGGGCTACTGTCAAAATCCCAGGCTCTACACGTCCAACTATTGTTTCAATAATAGCTTTAATGTCCAGTAACTTCCTTTCCCAATGCATCCATTCTAATAAAGAAATTTTCTGCTGTTTGCTCTGCTAACAAAAACATTGATCTTGTAGAAAACCATACAGAGAGGGAGATTTGTGTTTTGTTGCTGCTGGTTGAGATTTAATAATCTTTTCTCTTAGTGCATTTACGGTCTCTTTATATGTTCTTTATATATTCTGTTTCAACTCCATTGTCTATTGCCTCAGCTGTTACACAAACACTCTTTAAGAAGCCAAGACTATCTATTGGAGGCACCTCTGTGACCTCTAGATCCAGCCACTGCTCATTTCCTTCATTTGCGAAATCATTAATATTCCATGATCGGCACCGAAAAGAACCCACTAAAAGCAGGTTATTTTTGGTGCTTGCAGCAGATATCATGAGTGCACCATTGGCGCACGGCTACATGTCAATGATGCAAGCATGGCCCTGTGACATTGTGCCACGCTTGCATCATCATGGCAGCCCCCATGTGGATTGGACCTATCCATGATGGCACCACCAACGCGTGCTGGGCCTTGGGAATGTGCGGATACTCTGCACTCTTGAGCCCTAATTTTGGTTCCAGATTGCAACAAACTGGCAGTCTGTTACAGGCCAAATTCTACCCTTTGGTATTATGCCTTTAAGAGTGCATTATTTGTGTGTGTGTGTGTGTGTGTGTGCGCGCACACACATATGCATATATATATATATATATTATATACCGAACCTAATTTCTAAAATGCATCTTAATATTATAATACTTATGTTTCAAAGACCTCAGATTGTAACTCCCTTTGTGGGGGTTGAACCAGTTGCGGACCTTCTTTATCCGCTGCAAAGGAGAGAGATCAATGAGACCCAAAAGACTACTTCAGTGTCCCCCCCGCCCCCCCGCCTTGAGCTAGCAGTCACTCTAAACAGCTCCACCAAAAGAGCTCTTTTTCTTATCTTTTTGCTGTACTGTATCAAATGCCAAACTGCACGGTCTCCCTCTGTGCCAAAAAACCCCTAGAAAAACCCAGTTCTTTTAGGTGCTCACAGCCGACACCACGAGTGCAACCATTGTCACACTTCAATGACGAAGCACAGCGAAGCAAAATCTGGACCCTGTGCCGTGCTTGCGTCATCATGGCAGCCCCCTTGTGGACGGTAGGCTGCTATGGTGGCGGCACCGGCACGTACTAGGGCTTGGGAGCGTATGGTTGGTGTGTGCTCCCGAAAACTAGAATTGGCACCACAACAGCACTCCCCACCCATTTGTACCGGGGCCCTTGTTTTTAAGAGCTTTTTAACAGATTAATTTTAATTGTAATGCATTTAATTCTTTTGGGGGGATATAGAGATGTTATATGCATTATTTATTGTATATTGGATGGTATTTAAATATCTAAGCCACTTTGATGGTTATTGCAACAGAAAGTAGGAAATAAATGAAGTATTATTATTATTATTATTATTATTATTATTATCTTCTCAAGGTCTGACTTGAACTTGTATACAACTCCTTTGTATTAACTCAGTTTGCTAAACAAAGCTGGGAGGCAAAATACAGAAAACATAGCTTCCTTCACTTTTCACAGTAAAGTGTTCTAAACTCTTCTAGAACATGGCCACGTAGCCTGAAAAAACACACAAACTATGTGTTTGGATTATCTCCATTTGCTCATTCCAGACTGGGAAATGAAGGCTGAGAGACAGTGGACTCTTTCAAACGGGAGGAATTTCTCCCAATTCCGAATGGAGCCAATGTAGATTCATGTAAATTCGCTTGTTTAGCGAATTTACCTGAACCCCTGCTCCGTTCGGAAGGCATTCGGAATTACTTCCCATTACCCGAAAATAACCCCCCCCTTGCCCGAAATCGCGTGAGAAGCTTAAATTCGCAATAACGTTAAACCCATGATTGCATTCGGAGTGACTTCCCTTTTGCCCGAATTTGCGTGAGAAGAATTAATTCGCAATAATGTGAAACCCCAGGATTGCGTTTGGATTGCCCTTGGATTATACTTCCAATTTCCCACGTCTGAAAGAGTTCAGTAATGGCATCGGTCGAGTTCAAACAAAATCCAGAAGGCCTCTGAGAACAGCAAAGCAGAGAAGGAGCGATCAGTATTTTCCTGCAGAGAACATACCACCCGAAAGGAGCCACCTCTTGACTTTGAATTTTCTTTCTGCTTCAGCTTCATTGAATGGACTTACTCAAATGGCAAATTTGAAACAGCCCTCCGCTCTGCTTACCCAAGATATCAGGAATAGCCAAGCCTTGACCCTCAAACATGTGCGACAAAAAACCAATTTCTGATAGAAGTGCACAGATAAGGATTTAGATGGTCTGTTATATCATAATGGTCTCAGATCCAGAAATGCCTTATCAATCCCACTGATTTGAATGACATCATTACTTAGCTAGTGCAAATAAAACTAAGTGGATACTTCTGACTTTTAAGCTTTCTTCCCTACATATTTGTGGGTTTTTCAGGCTATGTGGCCATATTCTAGAAGAGTTTATTCCTGGTGTTTCAACAGCATCTGCGGCTGGCATTTTCTGCAGAATATCAGTGGGGCCGATCAGGTCCTGGAGGGAGCAAAAAGAAGGTGGCCCAAGCGGCTCCCTGGAAGAGGCATCATAAAGAAAGCTCATGGTGACTATATGGCTATTAATGATCAAAGGTCCTCGGTGATCATCCAAAGCTATTTCAGATAAAAAGGTTGGCTACTATGTTCCAGCATCCCTGAAAGTATTTGAAGCAAAACCAATAGCTCTGCTTTTGTAAGGTCTGTCACTGTAATTATCAATGTCTATCACTCACCTTGACAATCTCAGCCATCGAGAAGCCAAGGTTGCCTGAGAAGACCTCGGACTTTGCCAAAATTGCCTGAGAAGACCTGAAACCAAGACGTCCAGAACCAAGATAGAGACTAAGTCAGTTGGTCTTGGAACCATGGTGTCTCCGAGGAAATGATGTCAACAAGCCAGGCCTGGAATCCAGAGCAGAAATGGAACCCTGGGGCTCCTGTCTTCCTCTTCTGGCCAAGTGGGCAGGGTTGCCATGTTCTGTCTTGGCCCTGCTCCTCTGCCTTGAAGGGCAGGCACAGGTTCCAAGATGATTTGAGCTGAAACTTTAAAGAATAGACACTCCATTGATGGTTTCAATTCCACCCTGCACAAACTGAAGATATTATGTGCATGTATGTATGTGTGTGTCTATATTTATGTGTGTACAGTGGTCCCCCGGGTTACGAAGGTAATCCGTTCCGGATTATCTTTCGTAACACGGAAGTCTTCGTTTCCCGGGGGACAGCTATTTCCGACGGACCGCGCGGCCGATTTAAAGGGGCCGCGTGGTTTTTTCCTTTCGGATCCCGGGGGATCCTTTGGATCCCGGGGGATGTTTTGCGGTGCCGCCGGTTTCGGGTCCCGGGGATTTCGTTCCCCGGGGGATTCGTAAACCGGGGGACCACTGTATGTGCGTATATACACACACACACATACACATAGAGATATATACACACACATAAATTGGGTGGAAAAGCAAACTTTGTTCTTTCCGATTTTATAGAATGGATGCTGTTTCAACACTAAATGAGTTTTACTCTTTTAAACCTGCCTTGATTCCCATTGTGGGAGAAAGGCGGGATATAAACCCTGTAACAAATATTACTAATATTGTTATAATGTATATTATAATATTTATATTATATTATTTTAATATATATAATACAATATATATTATATAATTATCTCTCTCTCTCTCTGGCTTTTCTTCGCTAACGAAGATTCAGGAAGGACTCATGATCCAACGCTTTCTACAAGCGCTTTGATGACTCAAAAGGCCGATTCGAGATAAACAAGTTCGGTTACAGAAAGCATAGCAGAAAGTCTCCTTGGGTGATTTTTCCAAGTTGTGTTTCTTTCTGCATTGTTGTTTCTCTTCAAGACTCATTTCTCGTGAGTTCTCGAAAGAGGCTGCAGCATTGTGGATAGTGCATCTCTATGCCTCCCAATGTGAGGCCAGGTCAGACCATTGTTGGTAATAGATTTGGCTGAGCTTGGGGTGTTGCTTCAGGGAGTCTTTGTATCTCTTCTTTGGGGCGGTCCTCTTACACTGACCCGTGGCGCGTTCACTGTAGAATACTATTTTTGGGAGGTGGTGGTCCTCCATCCTAGAAACATGCCCTGCCCAACGCAACTGCGTTTTGAGTAGCATGGCCTCAATGTTGGTGATCCCTGCTTGCTCCAGGACAGCAACATTTGTCACATAGTCAGTCCAGTTTATATTTAGGATTATGAGTAGACAGCACTGATGAAAGCGTTCGAGGAGTCGCAGACGTTGGCGATAGGTGACCCATGTTTCCAACCCATAGAGGAGAATAGACAGAAAAATAAAATGTCTCTGTACACACTGATTTTTGTGTTTATTACTCCAGACTCTTTTGTGAAGCCTTCTGAATGCACTATCTGCCTTTGCTAATCTGTGATGATCTCTCTATCAATCTTGTTATCTGTGGAGATGATATTTCCCAGGTAGGTGAACTGCTGGACGGACTTAAGCACAGATTGGCCTACGGTGATGTGGGGATGATGATGCTCTTCCTGTGGTGCAGGCTGGTAGAGCGCTGCAGAGCTGCTTCTGTATGGGCAACAAGGGCTTCATCGTCAGCAAACAGCAGCTCACGGACTAGATAGTTTTGAGTCTTTGTGTGAGCCTTCAGACAGCTTCAGTTAAACGAACGACCATCAGCACGGTAACGTATATAGATGCCGTAGCCCTTTGGAGCATCATGCTGAAGAAGACTGTAAATAATCATTTTGAGGAATTTGGGGGGACATCCTAAGTCATTCCAGGATCTGCCACAGACCTTTTCTACTCACAGTGTCGAAAGCTTAGGTAAGGTCGACAAATGTTACATATTGTTCTTTTTTTGCTCTCTACATTTCTCTTGCAGTTGTCTAAGAGCAAATACCATATCTCTAGTGCTCCTGTTAGTTCTGAAGCCACATTGGCTTTCAGGGAGAAGTTCTTCTATAATAGCAGGAATTAATATATATAATTAACTATATTATACCCTGTTGTGTGTGTGTGTATCTATATCTATATCTAAATATCTGCCCTGTAGAAATAATGCAGGAGTGACTTTTGCTAATTCACATCTACTTTCCGTTATAGTTAACACCACTTTAACAACGACATTGTGTGAAAATCAACCTGCTTTTTGCAGGTTGTTTTCTGATTTAAACCCGTATTTCTGCCCTGGATTTTCCCCATGTGATAAACTCTTAGGATTAATTCATGTAGATCCTCCACAGATCCTCCACAGTCATTAGTATTGTTCTATTCCTGCCTTTGCACTTTCTTCTTTAACTTTCCTTAGTCACAGTTCCCAGCCTAAGATATTTTTGGCTAGTAGTAAGGTGTCATCTGCATGGCTTAGATTATTGATGTCCCTTCCTTCTCTCTTCACTCCTCCTTCGACTGAGATCAAACCTGCTCTTCTTGTGATATTTTCTGCATACAAACTGAGCAGGTAGGGAGAAAGAGGAAGGTAGTGTGGCATAATGGTTTGAGTACTTGACCATGACTCTGAAGACCAGGGTTTGATTCCTTCCTCAACCATGAAACCCACTGGGTGACCTTGCCCAAGTCACTCTCTCTCAGCCTTAGGGGAAGGCAAGGCAAACCTGCTCTGAAGCAATCTTGCCAAGAAAACCCCCTAGGGTTGCCATAACTCTGAAACAATTTGACAGCTCGAAACATAACAAAGGGGAAAAGGAAGACCAGACTGCAAGGGGACTGACTGTGAAAGTAGTTCCAGGCCCGACTTTGCAAGACCTGAGCAGCAAGGCTCTTCCTGACATGTCTTGGAGGTCCCTCCTCCATAGGCTCTCCATAACCTGAAGCTAACTTTACTGCAATGAATTCAGTGTTCTCTTCCTACATAGGAGCCTATGGCTTCACAAAGGAAGGGGACATGATGGATTCCAATTAAACATCTTCTTTGGATTACAAATGGACAATGAGTTTCCTTGAATTTGAAAATTGACATGTGACCGGATAACCAAAGGCGGAGGTGACATCCTGCAGATTACCCTCCTTACCATTTGGACTAAGACCAGATACAGAAAATGCAGGCCTAGGACTAACATCTTCCACTTCTTTCTCCTGTTTTCCTGGTGAAGAAGCCAGTGTGACTACGAAAGCTTGCAACATCTGAATGGACATTTTGGTTGGCCCAATAAAGATATCCTTGTTTGGATGTTAAACAAGAACTAAGACATACACATGCAATGAGCAAACCAGCCCTGACTTTCCTCTTCTTCTGGAATTACCCACAACCTGAGATGTCATTTTGGAAAGGAAGATGGCTAGAAAAGGAGGGGAAATTCAGCAGAAGAACTCGCAGGGACAGATGCCAAATCGACTTGGAAAGCGTCAAGAAGAAGCAAAAAATATGTTGTAAGCCAGATCTTCAACTTATGGGAAATCAACCACTTTGCCATGGATTCCCCTGTTTTATTAAACAATTGTAAAACATGCACAGTTTTTAAAGATACACACAACAAAAACAAACATTGGACATTTACCATAAGAGTTTACATTCTTCTGTTACACTGTCACCTTTAATCAATCTATATCTCCACAATAAATTTATCTAAAGCAACAGTACTAGGGAGAGGAGAATGATAGCAGAGAGTCTATGAATATCGAGAAGATAATTCCACAATCACAAAAAGTCAACATGGGCTTCAGAGAAGTAAGTCATGCCAGGCAAATCTGATCTCTTTTTTTGATAAAATTACGAGCTTGGTAGATGAAGGGAATGCTGTGAACATAGTATATATTGATTTCAGTAAGGGCTTTGACACCGTTCCCCATGGCATTCTTGCAAACAAGCTTGTAAAATGTGGGCTAGACAAGGCAACTGTTACATGGATTTGCAATTGGTTGACTGGCCGAACCCAAAGGGTGCTCAACAATGGCTCCTTTTCAACCTGGAGAGAAGTGACCAGTGGGGTCCCACAGGGTTCTGTCCTGGGCCTAGTTCTATTCAACATCTTTATTAATGACTTGGATAACAGAATTGGGGGCATACTTATCAAATTTGCAGAAGACACCAAATTAGGAGGAGTAGCCAATACTCCAGAAGACAGTATCAAAATTCAAAATGACCTGAATAAACAAGAAAGCTGGGCCAACGCTAACAACATGAAATTCAATGTGGAAAAATGTAAGGTATTGCAATTAGGGCGGAAAAATAAAATGCACAGATATAGGATGGGGAACATGAATGAATGAAACTGGCTAAATGAAACAATGGGGGAAAAGCATCTAGGGGGCTTTCTAGATTGGCAAAAAGAAGTGTGTTCATGGCTGCATGAAACTCTAGCCTTTAGATGAGAAAAAGGGAAAGTGTGCCATGAAAACGCTTTTTTTGCGTTTTAGGGGAGAAGAAGCGCCTTTAAAAAGGTGCTGGTGTTCCCAGCTTCTTTTTTAAAAACTGCGGAACAGCGCAGCTCCATCTAAAGGCTGCGGTGCAGCTGCTAAGCATTAAGGAAAAGGCAACTTCATGTCACACTTTCCTGCCAATATAGAAAGCCCCTAGGAGTCCAAGTGGAACAAAAGTTGAACATGAGTCGACAGTGCGATGCGGCAGCTAAAAAGGCCAATGCTGTTTTAGGCTGCATCAATAGAAGTATAGCGTCTAGATCAAGGGAAGTAATAGTGCAACTCTATTCTGCTTTGGTCAGGCCCCACCTGGAATACTGTGTCCAGTTCTGGGCACCACAATTCAAAAAGGATGTGGAGAAACTGGAGCCATGTGTCCAAAGGAGGGCAACTAAGATGGTGAAGGGTCTGGTAGCCATGCTCTATTAGGAATGACTTAGGGAGCTGGGGATATTTAGCCTGGAGAAAAGAAGGTTAAGAGGTGATATGAGAGCCCTGTTTAAATATTTGAAGGGATGTCATACTGAGCAGGGAGTAAGCTTGTTTTCTGCTGCTGCAGAGACCAGAACGCGGAACAATGGATGCAAACTTCAGGAAAAGAGATTCCACCTAGACATTAGGAGGAACTTCTATCCTGACAGTAAGAGCTGTTCGATAGTGGAACACAGTCCCTCAGAGTGTAGTGGAGTCTCCGTCCTTGGAGGTCTTTAAAAAGAGGCTGAATGGTCATCTGTCGGGGATGCTTTGATTAGGAGTTCCTGCATGGCAGGGGTTGGACTGGATGGCCCTTGTGGTCTCTTCTAACTGTACGTTTCTATGATTCTATGGGGTTGCTTGGCAAGATTTGTTGAGAGGAGGTTTGCCATGGCTTTCCGCTGAGGGGGCTGAGAGAGTGTGACTTGCTTGAGGTCACCCAATAGGCAGGGAGTTGAACCCTGGTCTCCAAAGTCTTACTCAAACACACAAACCACACAAAGCTACATCCCAACCTTCTATCCAGGAAGAATGTCAAAATGTCCTCCGTTTGGAGCATGACTGAGAAACAGCAATTTATATTGTTTATTTTTTTTTTTAATGTTTTTAGCTTTCAGTTGGTTGTGTCCTTCATTTTTCTTGAACATCATACAGTTAATCCTACATTTTATCCTACATCAGGTCCAACATTTTTCCTTCACCTTGAAAGGCTACGGGTTGTGTGTGTGTGTGCCAAAATATTTTTTGCCTAGGATGGCTAAATACCTACAGCTGGCCTTTCTTATAACCACCCAAGCCGCCCCCCCAGAAGACCAGCCATTCCTCCAAATGAACGAGGGCTCTCTCCCACTTCCATCCCTCCCTCCCTCCAAACAGACTGGGATGGCAGCAATGGCTCCAAGAGTTGCATGGGCATATGCCCCCAAAAGCCGCCTCCTGGGCATGTGCAAGGATCACCAGGGCTTTGCTGCTTCTCCTGTTAATTCCACTGGCGGACTTTGCGGGAAGGGAAGGAGTGCCCCCTTCCTTCTTTGTCTGAGGAAATTTTGAAGCGGCGCAATGGACCCCAAGGTGCAGAGCTTGACTCAGGAGGGAAAGAGAGGGAAGGAAGGCTATGCTTTGTACATATAGCTCTGTCTCTCTCTGTGGGTATGTGTGTGTGTGTGTTTGCCTCTGTTCTTCTTATGGCTAGGAATGGAGCTGAGGACTGAAAAGAGAGAAAAGGGTAAGTTTTGTACAAATTCAGAACTTCTGTACATCAAAGAGTCCAGTCTCTTGAAACAGCAAAGAACTTTATTGAGAACACACAGTCAGAAATTCAGTGTTTAAGCCACACAAGAATACATTGAAACCCCCAAACCTAAAATTCCACCCATTACCAAACGTAGCCTCCACCTCCAATTCCCACAGTCTATGCCCCACAGGTAACCAGGCTCCCCTTTCCATTCCCAGAAACTAGCTCCCTTTCTGTTAATATCGGCCTCCCAACTTTCTTCAGCCAACATCGCACACATTCCAAAAGCTTTCATTCCCAGAACTATTTTATCCAGCTAAAACAAATCCCAGCCCTCACTATCTGGCATACCTATACCACAACCCATAATCCCCAGCCAAATTTATAACCCAAAACAATTATCTACACTAATAGCAACTAAAACCTAAATTTAACAAAATTTAACTTTGAAGCATAAACAGAAATATGGACAGACAAATCTTACAAAGAAAATCACAAGGGCATTTTCTTAACACTGCTGGATTGAAAATATATTTTTTGTATTTCTTCTTGAAAAAATGTTAGTTCACTGCGGGGATTTGTGTGGCTTCTCTCCTGTGTGGATTTTCTGATGAGGTACTAGGTTTGACTTCCTAGAAAAACATTTCCCACAATGCTGGCATTTGTAAGGCTTTTCTCCTGTGTGGACTCTCTTATGTTTCTCTAGGTGTGACATCTGAGAAAAAACATTTCCCGCGATGCTGGCATTTGTATGGCTTCTCTCCTGTGTAGACTCTATGATGTTTCACTAAGTCTGACTTCGGAGAAAAACATTTTTCACAATGCTGGCATTTGTATGGCTTCTCTCCAGTGTAGACTCTATGATGTTTCACTAAGTCTGACTTCGGAGAAAAACATTTTTCACAATGCTGGCATTTGTATGGCTTCTCTCCTGTGTGGACTCTCCGATGCCTCACAAGGACTGAATTGCGGGCAAAACGTTTCCTACAATTCTGGCATTTATGTGACTTCTCTCTTGTGTGGACCATCTCATAACTGACAAACTCTTCTGAAAATTAGGACAATGACAGACAAGACAATATCAGAGTTACATATAAAAAAGATTAATTTTATAAAGATTCTGTCAATTCATGAAACGAAATATCACAAGTCTATTAGATTTAAATTCAAATCCCATTTCTTTTTCCAACAATCTAAAGTCCCCCCCACCCCCGTCATCAATTCTCTTTGCCATATTTTAATTTTGTATATAATAAGATCATCTAGTTCTCTATATTCATTAACTATTTGCATCCAATTTTCCAATGTTGGGATCACTTCTGATTTCCACAATTTAGCTATGAAGATTCTAGCCACTGCCACAAAAAATAAAAGGACTCTCTAGTATTTGTTTTCATCTTGTGGTCTAAGAATCCTGGTCATATTAAGTATATAGCTTTCGATTCATTGGAAATTTTATTCCAAATGTTTCTGAATTGGGTTTTTTATATTTTGCACAATTAAAGGTCTTAGGGGCTTTCTATATTGGCAGGAAAGTGTGACATGAAGTTGCCTTTTCCTTAATGCTTAGCAGCTGCACCGCAGCCTTTAGATGGAGCTGTGCTGTTTCACAGTTTTTAAAAAAGAAGCTGGGAAAACCAGCACCTTTTTAAAGGCGCTTCTTCTCCCCTAAAACGCAAAAAAAGTGTTTTCATGGCACACTTTCCCTTTTTCTCATCTAAAGGCTAGACTTTCATGCAGCCATGAACACACTTCTTTTTGCCAATCTAGATCAGGCCTAGAGATTCAAAATGGATCCCCAACATAAAACATAGTTTGTTTTGATAGCAGGTGAGAACTTGGAATTTATGTATGTGTTATACTATGAAAGTTAAATAAAATTCGAGTTTTGATGGTAATTAAAGACAATTACAATTTACATTAGCTACATTTGGAGTTTTGCTGGTTAATTGTCTAATACTTACCAAAGATTATGGGTCTTTTAGTATGAAAGTAAATATATTCTTTGAGAATTCAAGATCAAAGGAAGATTTGTTATGGGCCAATCAAGACAAGAAAACAAACTTGAATATTTACAAGTGTTTTATTTGTATTTGTATTTTGTTTTATATGAAAATGAAGACTATTGGGGGGAAAAAGAATATCAGAATTAAGAGAGGAGGGTGGTAGCCCCTGTTCACCCCTCCCTTTTTGAGATTAAATTAATAATGTTGGTGTGAGGGACCTGAGCAGGACCTTGTTGCAAGTGCCTCAGATCCATGGAACACTTTGATGCCTATTCATAGGAGCTACCAAAGAAGAGATTGTAGAGGAACTGTCTTGAGGAAATCAGTGGAAGCAGATAGTCAGACAAAGGACTGTCGAAAATATATTCCATTAAACATGTGTAAAAATATTTGGATTGACAAGTGTCATCATATCCTGTGAGACTGCCACAGAGTGCTAAGTCGGAGCCCATGGCATGATGCAAGCTAACTGCAGAGGTTGCTTCATGCTGTGTGGCACCAGGAGATGGCCCACAACCAATACAGTATAGAGGTCACATGTGGATTGGTGTGGATTGGATTGGAGTAACGTGAAGCTCATGGAAGTCAGAGAGGAGAGCTTGGAAATATTTGTATTATATTGCAACTCAAGCTAAAGAACCTCCAAGGACTTGAATGAAATCAACTTTGTGTGTGAGTTATTTTTAAGCATGGAAAGTGGTCAGTGAATTGGCTATACATATATAGTGCACTGTGTTACATATACAGTGCTCCAGAAGTAGCAATGGCATGCACTGAAAGAAGTAATGTCATGCATGCTTGTGGCGCACTCACTGCCCCTTGCCATAGGATCTAGCATACACTGTATTTCCCTTATATATGTGTGTGTGCGTGTGAGGGACGGGGTCCAGAATATAAGGGAAGAGCCCACTGTTTCTGGATATTTGCTTCTGTATTCTGCTATGTTATTTTTGAGTTGCATTATCTGGGAGCATTATCCTCAGATTGTGCTGTACATTGGCATATGGACAGGTTGCTTACCTGTAATAGTATTTCTTCGAGTGGTCATCTGCGAATACATATGAAATGGGTTGTACTGCGCCTGTGCAGTCGAATTTGGAGCTTTCTGGAATCACTGGCCAAAGTAGAGCTTGCAACTCTTTGCAACTTTTTGGTGGTAGATCCGCCCCTCCTCTATATAAGCCCAGTTCCTGCTCTTTCCCCAGTTCCTTTTTTGGAATCCTTAGAATCCTTAGAATCTTGAGAGCAATAGTGCCTCATTAAACTATAGATTCCAAGATTCCACTGAGCATTGCTCTGAAAAACAAACTACGTGTGAAAGGGATCAAGGAGTCCTAGTAGACCACAAGTTGAACATGGGTCAGTAGTGTGATGCAGCAGCTAAAAAGGTTTATATAGAGGAGGGGCGGAGCTTTTGTGGAAATGTTTCAGTCCAGGATTGTGTGGAAGGGTTGCACCTGAGTGAGGAAGCCCATGCTTTGCAGGAATCCAGTCCCAAATCCAGTCTCTGGCAGCATTGTCTTCCCAGAAAGTGGAAGGTGGCTTTCCAGGGGCCTCCTTGGGGATGGGGGACAACTTATTTGGCCACTGGGAGAATGAGGAGTCACCAGGCCAGACAGCCTGACCCAGCAGAACCCTCCATGCTCCAGTGTTCCTCCGGGTGGAATCAGGCTACAACTGGCCATTCACTGACCCATGTCCTCCCATAGAGTTGTGGAAGCCATCCCAAATGGCCATTCCATGCCTGGTGAGAGCCTTGGGTCCGAGGTACTGGAGAAGCATCCAGCTTTGTTTCTGTATCCACAAGCAAAATAAAGACATCTTCCTCTCTGGGCCATTGGGGAACTCTGCAGGTTTCAGCAGATGAAGCACTCATTTCACATCTAGGTACAGGGACATGGCCAGAACCCTCTCCAATTCCCCATCCCATGATCCCCCATCACTCTCATAAAGCATGGAGTGTCTGTGGTGCAGGGGAGTTGCAGTGAATCTATGCTAGGTCCAGGGGAGCATTGGTTGGTTAAGAGGGAGGCAGGGGATGCCCATCTCTACATTGCCCAAAGGAGGCAGATATCACCTGCGTATGGCACCAACACGACGGTGTTCTTTGCGTCTTTGAGTACTGCAGGGTTTCTTGCCAAACCAAGCCTAACTCTGGTCTCTTTTCCCAGGAACTGCATCTCTGCCCACTTGCACACAGCTTTGGGGCATCTCTTGCTGGAAGTGACCGAAGTGCAGGGCCACCAGGATCCCCCTGTCCACCTGATGGCTGACACGAAGGCCAAGCGGAGGGAGTTGGGCTCCATCAGAAAGAGGCAGCAAAGCAACAACAACTCCTTGGTGAGTCTGCAGACTGACTATTAGATTCATGTGTGTCACTGCTGGGCCAGCTCGTGAAAGCAAGCAAAGAACATACTATCCCAGTTTGGCAGAGACAGTCCTTGTTAAGCCTCTATCACCCCACTTTTTCAGAGGCTTTAAAATGTTCCAATTTTTCTTTTCTCCTCCCACTTTCCCCCATCTCTTCCTGCTAACTTTGGTTGCTGCAAAATGAGTTCCAAGGAGTCTGCACCTCATCAACTCAAAAGTGGAGAGAGGAGAGAAGGGGGCAGGGTCTTGCTCTTGCCAGGAGGCTGAGGCAAAAGCAAACTGCTCTGCCTTTCCTCGCTTATGTGATCTTCCTCATAAACAACTTTGGCCACATTCACCACCTTCTGGTTTTGCTTGTCCACATGTGTCTTGCTCTTCCCATCTGTGAAATGGTGGGGGTTATGGGAGAACATCTTTGGACCTAAGTTGGGGGCGAGCCCAGTGGCCCTCAAGGCCACAAGGCTCCCCAGAACTCTTTTTTAAAAATGACATTTGCCTCTGAAATTTGGCAACAAATAGCTAAATACATGATCATTCTTTGGTGTTGGGATAGTTGGTATATTAACTAATAATCAATAGCCCATAAATGGCTTAAATTATATTGTTTATTATATTTATCTTATTCCGAATGGATTCAAGACTAAATGGATCTCAAAGGCAGTAGCTTTTTTCTTGCTAACAGAATTTAAAGTTTATTTCCTAGACTGAACTCTGAAGCGATGAAACAATATTTGGGAAGTACTATGTGCTTTCCTCCCTTTTTATTAATCACTCTCTGGATGAGGGCAATTTTGTATTGCAGGTGACCTTTGCAGATGTGGCAGTATATTTCACTGAGGATGAATGGAAACTGTTGACTAACAAGCAGAAATGGTTGTACAGCTATGTGATGATGGAGAATTATGACAATGTGGCCTCTGTGGGTTAGGAACCTGAATAATAATAATAATAATAATAATAATAATAATAATAATTTGTATCCCACTTCTCTCTGTATTGGATCGTGGTGGGTAACAACAGTTAAAAACAGTAAAAATCCAACATATTTAAACATTAAAACCATTAATGAATCCTATGAGGGCCCTTTCATGCTACATTAACATGTTGCTATGATTCCACATTGGAATTATAGAATTGACATAGATCACAAGGTCCATCTGGTTCAACCCCCTTCTGCCATGCAGGAATACACATTCAAAGCACCCAGAAAAGAGATGGCCGTCCAGCCTCTGTTTAAAGACCTCCAAAGAAGAGGACTCCGTCAAACTCTAAAGGAGTATATTCGACTGCGAATAGCTCTTTTTGTCAGGAAGTTCCTCCTAATGTTTAGGTGGAATCTCTTTTCCTCTAGCTTGTATTTATTGTTCCATGTCCTTTTCTCTAGAGCAGCAGAAAGCAAGCTTTCTCAATCCTCAATATGACACCTTTCCAAATATTTAAACATGGGCATTGTATCCACTCTTTACCTTCTTCCTCCTAGATATGCAAGATAAACATACCTAACTCCCTAATGCGCTCCTGAAAGGGTTTGATAGTTTCCAGACCCTTCACCATTTTGGTTGCCCTGCTCTGGACATGCTCCAGTTTCTCCACATCCTTTTTAAATTGTGGTGAACAGAACTGGACACATTATTCCAAGTGAGGCCTGGCCAAGTCACTAATTATTTCCCTTGATCTAGACACTATATTTGTATTGATGCTGCCTAGAATCTCATTGGCCTTTTTAGCTGCTGCATCACACTACTGATCCATGTTCAACTTGTGGTCTACTAGCACTCCTAGATCCCTTTCACACGTAGTTTGATTTTCAGAGCAATGCTCAGTGGAATATTAAAATCTATAGTTTAATGAGGCACTATTGCTCTCAAGATTCTAAGGATTCTATATATAAAGCGGCCCCTTTTTATCCGCTGGGGTTTTGTTCCTGGACCCTCCGTGGATAACAAAATCCGAGTATGTTCAAGTCTCATTAAATATAACGGCACGACAAAATGGTGACCAATACATAAAATGGAAAATCAAGGGTTTGCTATTTGGAATTTATACTTTTTGGTAATATTTTCAAATCGTGAATGATCAAATCCATGGATTAAAAAGAAACATGTATAAGGAGGGCCAATTGTACGTAGATATATATAAGTGTATGTATATATATATATATATATATATATCTTCTTCGTGGTCTCTGCAAATCATACAAAAGGTTTGCACTGTGCTTGTGCAGTCGAATTCAGAACTTTCTGGAACCACTGGGCAAAGTAAAGCTTTCAACTCTTTGCAACTTTTTGGCAGTAGCTCCGCCCTTCCTCTATATAAGCCCAGTTCCCGCTCTTTTCCCCAGTTCATTTTTTCCCGCCACGTAGGCTACTCGAAAGGAACAGTGTTGGAATCACTCGGTATTGTCTCATTTGGTTTTTTGATCTTCAGCTTGCTTTTTGACCATTCTCTCTAGTCTTTGACTCGGCTCCTGTTCTGACCACTCGGCTTGTTGACCTCGATTTTGGACTGTTTTTTTGGACTTGATGTCTCCAGCTCCATTCAAGTACTGTGCTGTTTGTGGGGCCAAGGTCCCTCACACGGACCCCCACAACAAGTGCCTGATCTGTCTGGGCGAAGCTCATGACACCCAGAGCTCTGATCCCTCACCCAGATCCCTCACTCCGCAGGCACGGAAGAACCGGGCTTCCTGCCTGAAATCCTATCTGCTGGATCGAGCTTTGGCCCCACAGACTCTTCCATAGTCTTCCGCTCTGGTCTCGACCTCCAAGACTCTGGTTTCATCCTCCACGATGCCTCGTGAGTCTGCGGAGAAGACAACTTCTGGTTCCCTTGCTGGTCCTGCCTCCAAGTCCCGACGGGAGACAGAGTCTCACCCGGCCGAGAAATCGGCTAAGAAGACAGTTGAAAAGTCCAAGTCCTCCAGGAATAAGGGAAAGGACAAGCCCAAGTCGGGCAAGGACCGCAGGCATGTGAGTCGGAGTAAGAAAGGAAAAGTTCCTTTTCAGGGCTCAGCAGATGGCTCTTCCTCCAAGAAGGTGGACAGCTTCAAAGCCTCTTCTAAGAGGAAGCATTCCTCTGAGGGTGAATCTCTCCGGAATAAAGCCCACTCTGACTCTGAAAGGGGATCCGAGCTGCCACGTGCTTTGACACCGAAGCAGACTCCCTCCGCCGAGAGGCCGGCCTCCGTACCGACCGCCTCCGTACCAAGGGAAGTGTGTCCTCAGGCCCAGCCTCTTCAGGTCCAGCCTCCTCGCCGTGAAAGGTCCATCCCTCCCAGCCTCACGCCTGCCCAACGCTCCCCCCAGCAGAGCCAGTGGTCATCGGGGTCTCCTACTCCAATGGCCAAATTGGAGGAGGAACGGGAGTATTACTATGACAGTGAGACGGGGAAGTACTTTGTGGCTGTCGACCCTTCAACTCTCGACAGACCTCAGGGCAAATGATGGCGTCCACTGGATGTGTTGGCCAAGGTCTCAGGAGAGGCGAGGGTGACCACTCCGACCCCGGAGGATGATGCCCACAGGGGTGATGCTGCCATCCAGATTGCTTGTTCTCCATCCAGTTCGGCCCTCTACCTGGAAACCAGTTCGGGTTCGGAGGAGGAGGCGCTCAAAGGTGAAAGTTCTGTCCCGTCGCCTGTCGATACCGATACGGAGGAGCAGAAGCCACTCTCCGTCCACGGTTTGTACCAGCCTGACCCGGTGTCCCTGATGGACAATGTACATGATTTTGGGGAGAACCTGATCATAATGGCCAATGCCCTCGAACCTCTGGCCACTTGGACTGAAGAACAGGCCCTGGATCCTGTTGAGGGGCGGGTGCAAGGATCAGCCCCGTCCGTAGCTGCCATCCCTTTTCTGCCATCGCTTAAAAACATAGCAAAGAGGTCTTGGCAGAACCCAACATCGATCCCCTCGACTTTGAGGAAAATAGATTGCTACAGGATTGCTCCTTCATCGGCATCGTGGCTCCACTCACACCCGCCTTAGAACTCTGCAATTGTGGAGGAATCCCAGAAGTCCTTCACCCCAAAGACTTCCTCGTCTCCCTCTGACCGTGAGTCCAAGAAAGTGGACGGGCTGGCCAAGAAGTCCATTGAGGTTTTGGCCTTGGGGCTCTGGGTGTCGAACTACAATGCCTGCATGGGAGCATACATCCAGTACCTCATGGAGAGGATGTCCCCCTTATTGGCTGACCTCCCTCAGGACAAAAGCCCAGCTGCCCACCAGCTGAAAGACGAGGTCCATACCATGGCTTGCCTGATGATCACCTCAGCCAGAAACACTGCGAATTGTTCGGCCAAGTCCATGGCCTGTGCAATTGCCCTCCGAAGACATGCCTAGCTCCATGCTTCGGATTTGACACCGCATACAAAGGCCGGCATAGAAGACATGCCGTTCGATGGCGAGGGCTTGTTTGCCAAGGACACCAACGAGCTGCTGAACTTCAAGTACCGGATGCAGACAGACGCTAAGAAACATGGCATGTCCACTTCGCAGCAGGCCTTCTCCCGAAGACGTTTTGGGGGCCAGAGGTCTTCCTTTGTCCAGGGCCAGAGGTCCTTCGCTCAGGAGAGGCAGTACCGGCGCCAGGACACAAGGCAGAGGTTCCCTTCTCAGTCGTCTTCCTCGTCGGGCAGGTGGATGCAGTCCCAATACCGGAGGCCCTTCCCGAAGAAGTCCGACTCCGAACCTGGTAAAAAGTGACAATGAAGTGTGCCTGCGTGCTCCTTTGCCTCCGTTGCTTGCCCCCTCTTTTTGGACCCTTCCACAATACCTGAACCCAAATCACCACCAACTCCTGGGTTATGACCATCATATCAAGGGGATATGCCCTCGAGTTTAAAAAACTCTCATCTACTGGAGCTCTTGTTTCCACACACACACACACACCCATCATCCACCCTCCTCGATGAAGTATGCACTCTTTTGAAGTGGGGAGATTTCCCCACTGGACTCTTCCCAGGCTCATTGGGCCTTTTTCTCCCGGTACTTTACATTACTGAAGCCGGATGGAAGACTCCATCCCATTCTGGATCTCCGGCAGCTGAACTACTTTCTTGCTTACAAGAAGTTCAGGATGGTAACCCTTGCCTGTATTCTAACTCTGTTGCACCAGGGCCTGTGGTTCACCACGATAGACCTGAACGGCGCTTACTTCCAAGTTGCCATCCGGGAGAAGCACCGAAGGTTCCTCTCCTTCGCCATCATGACGGACATGTACCATTACAACGTCTTACCCTTCAGTTTGGCCAAAGCACTGAGGGTTTTCACCAAGTGCATGGCCCCAGTGGTCGCCTATCTCCATCAGCGAGGGTCAAGAGTCTTCCCCTACCTAGACAACTGGCTGTTCACTGCAGACTCAAAGGAAGGCTTGTGCCAGGACCTTTCCTTCGCTCTCTCCCTCTTGCAATCTCTCGACTCTGAAGCCTCCATCACTTACCTGCCAGAGGACCGTTTCCAGTCCCTGTCAAAGGCTGTCCTGCACTGCGGCTCCAGAAGAGAGGTTCGGGCCCGAGACATCCAAGTGGCGCTCGGACACATTGCCTCGACGACCTTTGTCACTCCATGGTCAAGACTTTGGTTTCTGCCCCGGCAGTCTTGGGTCTTCGACCCGTTGACAGACCTTCCTGGCAAATGGCTAATGGTACCAAGGCCAGTCTCTTGGTCCGTTTCGTGGAGGCTAGACTCCCAAAACGTCTGTGCCAGTATGCCCTTTGTGCCTCGAGATCCTCACCCTAAAGTCACCCTAAACACGGACGCCTCCCTGGAAGGTTGGGGAGCGCACACGTCGGGCCTAATGATAAGGTACAAGTGGTCATCAAGACCTCCACATCAAAACCCTGGAGATGTTGACTGTGGAGAAGGCTCTAAAGGTCTTTGAACCCGAGCTTCTCGGCAAGGTAGTACAGCTTCTGACGGAAAACACCATCGTCATGTACTACATCAACAAAGAAGGAGGGACCAGGTCACCAACTCTGCTGGAGATAATTCTTTGCATTTGGCACTGGTGCATACCGAGGGACATTGTTCTCCAGGCAGTCCACCTCCCAAGAGAAGACAACGTCCTGGCCAACCAGTTCAGCAGGTCCAGTTCGCAGTGCCACGAATGGACTCTGCTTCTGGAGATGGTGGTGGATCTCTTCTCGAGATGGGACACCCCCTCGGATCAACCTGTTTGCGTCGGAGACCAACTCCCAGTGCATCTGGTTCTGCTCCTGGGACCAGTCCCATCGCTCCCTGGGGAATGCCTTTCTCCACAGCTGGATGGGGAATTCCTATATTCCTTCCCACCATTGCCACTCATCACGAGAGTCGTCTCCAAGATGTGAAGAGACCAGGCGGACGCCATCCTGAGCACGCCCTGGTGGCCAGGCAGCCGTGGTTCCCGTCCCTGCTTCACCTGTCCCTGAGGAGGTTTCTGTGGATCGAGCTAAGGTCCGATCTCCTCACTCTTCAGGAGGGTTGAGTTCGACATCCGGACATTGATGACCTGCCACTGGTGGTGTGGAGACTCTGGCCTTAGCAGACCTTCCTGCTCTGGTACGGCAAGTAATAATAATAAACTTTTATTTATATACCGCCCTTCCTACGATCAGGGCGGTGTACAACATAAGAAATAGCCATTATAAAATGATTAAAACAATATTAAAACAATAAGACAATTACGATTACAATAGCAGTATGTCAGGGCCTGGACCCAACAGGGGGAGGGGGAAATCACTATAAAGGAAAGTGTCAGGGGTATGCTTGCTCGAACAAGTATGTTTTTAGACCCCTTTTAAATGAAGTAAGGGAGGCGGCCAGATGGAGCTCAATGGGCAGGGAGTTCCAGAGGCTAGGGGCCGAGGTGGAAAACGCTCTCTTTATAGTTGTTGATAGTTTAGCCTCTGGAACTCTGAGTAGCTGTTGCCCAGTAGATCTAAGTGTGCAGGGTGGATTATGTGGGGAGAGGCGGTCCTTCAGGTACTCTGGGCCCAAGCCATTTAGGGCTTTATAGGTGATAACCAGCACTTTGTACTGAGCCCGGAAGCGAATAGGCAGCCAATGAAGATCTTTCAGTATTGGTATTATGTGAGAGGCCCTGGGAACTCCAGTGACCACCCGAGCTGCCATGTTCTGCACTAGTTGCAGCTTCCGAGTATGATACAAAGGCTGCCCCATGTAGAGCGCATTGCAGAAATCCAACCGAGAGGTTACCAGGGCATGTACTACTGTTTCAAGGTCCCTCCGGTCCAGGTAGGGACGCAGCTGGCGTATCAGCCGAAGCTGAAAGCAGGTGCTCCTGATTGTCGCATCCACCTGAGAAGTAAGATGGAGCGACGAATCAAGGAGCACCCCCAGACTGCGTACAGTGTCCTTCACGGGGAGCGTGAGCCCGCTCAGGACAGGTGGAACCACCTCCATCCCTGGGCCGGGAGAACCTATCACGAGTACTTCAGTTTTCTCTGGATTCAGGCTGAGTCTGTTTTTCCTCATCCAGTCCATTACCAATTCCAGACAGGCCACGAGAGGAGCGACGCCATCCCTGGTCACTGCATCAGTCGGAGACATAAAGAAGATTATTTGGGTGTCATCAGTGTACTGATAACCCCGCGCCCCATGCCTCCGGATGATCTCTCCCAGCGGTTTCATGTAAATGTTAAAGAGCATGGGGGACAGAATGGCTCCTTGAGGGACCCCAGATCTGAGGGCCCTCTTGTCGGAGCACACGTCCCCCAGCTGCACCATCTGGAACCTCCCAGAGAGGTAGGACCGGAACCACTGGAGCTCAGTGCCTCCAATTCCCACCTCTGCCAGGCGCTCCAGAAGGATACCATGGTCGATGGTATCGAAAGCTGCTGAGATGTCCAAAAGCACCAACAGGGACACGCTACCCCTGTCGATGCCCAGACGGAGATCATCGACCAGGGCGACCATGGCAGTCTCAACCCCGTAGCCCACCCGAAAACCGGTTTGAAATGGATCTAGAAAATCCGTTTCATCCAAGATCGATTGAAGTTGGAATGCAACCGTGCTCTCGATCACCTTCCCCAAAAATGGCAGTAGCGAGACTGGCCAATAATTGTTATGAACCAGGGGGTCGAGGGAGGGCTTTTTTAATATAGGTTTTATAATGGCCAATTTAAGATTGTCAGGAAACTGCCCTTCCCTCAGAGATGAATTGATAATCCGGTGTAACAATAGTTACAGCCGGTCCCCCCGTGCCACTAGCCATGAGGGACAGGGATCGAGGGAGCAGGTTGTCTTCCTAACACTTCTAAGGATCTTGTCCACATCCTCGGTACCGACAGACTCAAACTGATCCAGTGTAACCAAGTCCACGGAAGCTCTGGACACCTCTGTTCTGGATTCTGCTTCAACACTGGCGTCCAGACCTTTGTTTATCTGAGAGATTTTATCCGCGAAGAAGTTGTTAAATTGGTCACAGCAGGCCTTAGTAGGTTCAAGGATCTGGTTCGGGACAGGAGGGAGCTGAGTTAGCTCCCTCACTACCCTGAACAACTCTGCTGGACGCAACTCCGCGGACGCGACGCGAGCAGCGTAGAACGAATTCTTAGCTGCTTGCGTCACCTCTCCATAGACCTTCAAGAGGTGGTCTAGGAGAGCCTTGTCGGATAAACGCTGGTGTTTCCGCCAGGCATGCTCTAGCCGTCGCAGAGCCCGCTTCCTGGCCCGGAGATCTTCTGTATACCAGGGCTTCTTATTGGAAGCAGGTCTGAGAGGGGGCTTGGGAGCGATACTGTGTATAGCCCTGGAGAGATCCGTGTCCCAGGTGTTAACTAGGGCATCAACAGTGTCGCCGTCACTTCCTACCATATATCCCTCTAGGGCTTCTTGGAACCTATCAGGTTCCATCAGCCTTCGAGGGTGGACCATTCTAATAGGTACGCCACTCCCGGGGGGGGGGATCTGGGTTGATGCCTTGATACTTGCCTCCACCAAGAAATGGTCCGTCCATGAGAGGGCAGAAATGTTAGTAATTTCCGCCCACGGAGTTTCCATGTCAGTACAGAAAACCAAATCAAGAGTATTCCCCGCGAAATGCGTTGGACCCATGACAAGCTGAGACAGGCCCATGGCTGTCATGGTATCCATGAATTCCCGAGCCGCACCGAATGGAACATTGTTGGCCGCGAGGGGGATGTTGAAGTCCCCCAGGACTAAAAGCCTAGGGGACTCCAGCACCAGCTCCGAGACCAACTGTGTCAGCTCATTAAGGGAGTCCGTTAGCGCATGGGGTGGCCGGTAGACCAACAGAATCCCTAGACTGTCTCTAGCCTTCAGGGTCAGGTAAATACACTCGATATAGGAAGTCTGACGAACATGGTTCCTGGTTAGAGACAAGGTGTTTTTATGCACCAAGGCAACACCCCCCCCCCCCCGCCCACCTAACCTGTTCTGGTCCATCACCGAGTACCCGGAAGGGAGGACCTGAGCCCACACAGCGTCCCGTTCAGGCCCAAGCCAGGTCTCGGTTATGCACGCCAGGTCACAGTTGTTGTCCTCTATCAGGTCGTGTAGAGCGTGGGACTTGTTCTTAATGGACCTGGCGTTGCACAGGAGCAGAGACAGGGTTTGTGGTACGGTTGGAGTGACCCTCAGGTCCCTTTGGTTAGGAGAAGGGCTGGAAGAAGAGATAGGTATTAAGTATCTATCTCGTCTTCCCTTGGAACACTGGCCCATACTCCTACCGCCATACCTCCCCTTGCCCCACACTACTTGGATAGGAGCCCCATTCATCTTAAGAAGATTATCTTCTGCTATCTCTACTGACCTACTCCCCATATCCATGTCCCCTACCCTCCAAAATTGGTGTGTCAGGTAATATAGGGGATGTAGTTGGCTTTAACATCCCGACACCCCAACGACATGCTCTCTCAGCCAGTATTGTTTCCCCGGCATACTGCTACATTATGCTACCTGGTTGCAACATTATGACAAATATGGAGGGAGGCCAGTGAGCCAGTAAAAAGAGACACAGCTCCCACCGGTATCTCCTCCCCCTACAGTCCTGCGCAATCCAGACAGCCCGATAATGTTCGTAATATTCCTATCACCCGCGCCGGGGGTTAAAGAGCCCGGTGGGCCGTCCGGAGAAAAAAAGGACACTCCCACCGGCATCTACTCCCCCCATTCCCAGATCTTCTACACAGCTGTGGTTGTTTCAGCGATGGGCTCTTCCCGGGGCCCGGCGAGCCGGCTTTTCAAGGAGAGCGCCACTCTCACCGGCGCTCCACCCCCCCGAGTCTTCCTCAGAGCAGCGCAGCTGTGTTGGTCCGGTGCTGGGGATGGCTCTTCCTGGGGCCCAGCGAGCCAGCTTTTCAAGGAGAGCGCCACTCTCACCGGCGCTCCACCCCCCCCCCGAGTCTTCCTCAGTGCAGCGCAGCTGTGTTGGTCCGGCGCTGGGGATGGCTCTTCCTGGGGCCCGGCGAGCCGGCTTTTTGAAGAGAGCGCCACTCTCACCGGCGCTCCGCCTCCCCCGAGTCTTGCCTCAGCGCAGCGCAGCTGTGTTGGTCCGGCACTGGGGATGGCTCTTCATCCTGTGATCCTGGCGGCCCACAAACCGGCTACCAAGAGGTCTTACTCCTGTAAGTGGAAGCGGATTCTTTGGTTCCTGGCTTCGAGGAACCTCTCCCCTTCCAGGGTGGTGACACTGGTCATCATGGAGTTCCTGATGACACTGGTCTAGTTGGGCCTTTGCCTTAATTCCATCAAGTGTTACCTTTCTGCTATTAGTCCCCATTTTCAGTTTCAGAGGAAACCTTCTTTATTTAAGGACCCCCTGGTGAAGGGGTTCTTGAAGGGCTTCAACAACTTGCACGCGCGGGTCTCGGTACCGACACCGGCCTGGAACCTTGGGGTTGTTTTGTTTTGTCTTGGATCCAAGCCCTTTGAACTGATGGCTACTGGCGACTTAAGGCTGCTGACTTGGAAGACAGCCTTTCTGGTAGCTATCACCTCCACCTGCCATGCGGGCGAGCTTTGTGCCTTGCGGAGTGACCAGCCTTTCCTTAGGTTTCATAGGGACAAGGTTGTCCTCCGTACCGACATTACATTACCTTTTTGCCTAAGGCAGTGTCTGCCTTTCATATGTGCCAAGACATTGTGCTCCCGACCCTGGCCCCGAACTCGACCACCGATACCGAGCGCCGTTTGCACTCCTTGGATGTTCGGAGGGTTCTTGTCTTCTATTTGGACAGAACTTCGGGTTCGAACCGCTCTGACAGACTGTTCCAGTGCTATTCAGAGCCAAAGAAGGGACTACCTGTGAATGCTCAGAGATTTTCTAAATGGATGGCCGGTACCATCCACCTCTGCTATGATCTGTCGGGTAGAACTCTCCCGGCCAGGGTCAGGGCACGTGCAACTAGGGCGGGTAGCGACATCCTGAGCTTTTCTGACTGGATCTATAAGGCTGCTGTCTGGTCCCAACCAATGACTTTTATCAAACATTATAGGTTGAACACCAGAGCAAGAACTGATGCAGCCTTTGGCTATATATGTATAGGGAATGCACTGACCACTTTCCATGCTTAAAAATAACTCACAGACACAGTTGATTTCATTCAAGTCCTTGGAGGTTCTTTAGCTTGAGTTGCAATATAATACAAATATTTCCAAGCTCTCCTCTCTGACTTCCATCAGCTTCACATTACTTCAATCCAATCCAATCCACACCAATCCACATGTGACCTCTATACTGTATTGGTTGTGGGCCATCTCCTGGTGCCACACAGCACGAAGCAACCTCTGCAGTTAGCTTGCATCATGCCATGGGCTCTGACTCAGCACTCTGTGGCAGTTTCACAGGATGTAATGACACTTGTCAATCAAAATATTTTTACACATGTTTAATGGAACATTTTTTCAACAGTCCTTTATCTGACTATGTGCTTCCACTGATTTCCTCAAGACAGTTCCTCTACAATCTCTTCTTTGGTAGCTCCTATGAATAGGGATCAAAATGTTCCATGGATCTGAGGCATCTGCAAGAAGGTCCTGCTCGGGTCGCTCACACCAACATTATTAATTTAATCTTAAAAAGGGAGGGGTGAACAGGGGCTAGATCTAGGGGTACCACCCTCCTCTCTTAATTCTGATATTTGTTTCCCCCCCCCCAATAGTCTTTATTGTCATATAAAACAAAATACAAATACAAATAAAACACTTGTAAATATTCAAGTTACTCTTCTTGTCTTGATTGGCCCATAACAAATCTTCCTTTGATCTCGAATTCTCAAAGAATATATTTACTTTCATACTAAAAGACCCATAATCTGTGGTAAGTTTGAGGCAATTAACCAACAAAACTCCAAATGTAGCTAATGTAAATTGTAATTGTCTTTAATTACCATCAAAACTCGAATTTTATCTAACTTTCATGGTATAACACATACACAAATTCCAAGTTCTCACCTGCTATCAAAACAAACTATGTTTTATGCGGTGGATCCATTTTGAACCTCTACAAAATATAAAAATATGAATATATAAAATAATATTAAAAACCTAATTCAGCAAACATTTGGAATAAAATATCCAAAGAATCCAAAGCTATATTTACTTAATATGACCTGAATTCTTAGACCACAAGATGTAAACAAATACTAGAGAGTCATTTCATCTGTTGTGGCAGCGGCTAGAATCTTCATAGCTAAATTTTGGAAATCAGAAGTGATCCCAACATGGGAAAGTAGGATGCAAAAAGTTAATGAATACAGAGAACTAGATAGTTAATCCTGTTATATACATAATCAAAATATGGCAAAGAGAATTGATGACTGGGTGGGGAGGGGGACTTTAAATTGTTGGAAAAAGAAATGGGGTTTGAATTTAAATCTAATAGATGTGTGATATTTCTTTTCATGAATTGACTGAATCTTTATAAAATTAACCTTTTTTTTATATGTAACTCTGATATTGCCTTGTCTGTCATTGTCCTAATTTACAGAAGATTTTGTCAGTCATGAGAGGGTCCACACAAGAGAGAAGCCATACAAATGCCAGCATTGTAGGAAAAGTTTTTCTAGGAAGTCAAACCTAGAAAACCTGTGAAGGGTTGAATTGAAACCATTCATGGAGGTTTCAGCTCAAACCATCATGAAACCTGCGCCTGCCCTTCAAGGCAGAGGAGCAGGGCCATGACAGAACATGGCAACCCTGCCCACTTGGTCAGAAGAAGAAGAAGACAGGAGCCCCAGGGTTCCATTTCTGCTCTGGATTCCAGGCCTGGCTTGTTGACAGAGTTTCCTCGGAGACCCCATAGTCTCCATCTCGGTTCTGGAGGTCTTGGTTTCAGGTCTTCTCAGGCAATTTTGGCAAAGTCAGAGGTCTTTTCAGGCAACCTTGGCTTTGCAATGGCTGCGATTCCCAAGGTGAGTGATAGACAATGATTATTACAGTCACAGACCTTACAAAAGCAGAGCTATTGGTTTTGCTTCAAATACTTTTAGGGGTGCTGGAACATAGGAAAAGACCTTTTTATCTGAAATACCTTTGGATGACCACTGAGGACTTTTGAGCATTACTAGCCATATAGTCACCATGAGCTTTCTTTATGACACCTCTTCCAGGGAGACGCTTTTGCCGGCTTCTTTTTGCTCCCTCCGGGGACCTGATCGGCGCTGCTGTGTGCGGTTGCTGCGGCTCTGATCCGGGCCGAAAAGGGGTGGCTCCATGCTGCCCATCTGTAAAGCCCCTTAATTCCCATTAATTTCTTTTTGAGGCTACTGAGATCTTTTAGGGGAATGGAAACTTTTGCTGTTATGCCATGGAGTAAAGTCAAGGCCAGCTGGAGTTATTCTAGTCTCCATTTTTTCATGTGCAATAACCATTTCTCACTCCACCTGTTAAAAGGTCCAGGCATGTCTTCACTTTGAAAACCCTGACAATTCTTGTTTGATAGGTTTTCCATGAAACAGGGAAAGTAAGAAAGAAATGTGAAGTCAAAGACCAGAATCCATAGAGTTTTGTGGGGTTTTTGGATAATGTGGCCATGTTCTAGAAAAGTTTTTTCCTGATGTTTTGCCAGCATCTGTGGGTGGCATTTTCTGCAGATATTGATAGATGTAAATTTACAGCGCTATATAAATAAAGGTTAATAATAAAAAAAAATAAAAAAATAAAGGTTTTCACAGACCATACAGAAGCCGAGCTTTTGGTTTTGCTTCAAATACTTTCAGGGCTGCGAGAAGGCAGTGACCCCCTTTATTACTGAAACACTTTTGGATGGCCAATGAAGATCGTTATTAGCAATATCATCACCATAAGTGGAAAATTCCCCGTAGGTATTTGAAGCAAAAAACATACTCTGTTTGATGGTTATCTGTAATCCAAAGAGAGTGTGTTTATTTGTAACCAACTGCTGCAACACTCTGTTGACTCATGTTCAACTTGTGTTCTACTTGGACTCCTAGATCCCTTTCACATTAAATTACCTTAGGCCAGGTGTCCCCCATCCTATATCTATGCATTTCATTTTTTCTACCTAGGAGCCAGCAAAGAGAGGCAGCAAAGAGATGGGAAGGGCCCTGCGGCCAAGCATAAAAAACTCATGCACATAAACTTGTGTTCCTTTTCATCTGCATAATTCAGATCTCTTTAACCTCTATGTCCAGGATCGGAACATCCACCTGTGCACTTTGCATAGCCCAGATCTTGGGGGTTGACTGGCAAATTCTCCACCAAACGGTTTTGGGAAATTTGAAGTTGAAGGCTTTAATGGCCCGCATCCATAGATTTCTGTGAGTTTTTCGGGCCCTATGGCCATGTTCTGGAAGTGTTTATTCCTGACTTTTCGCCTGCATCTGTGGCTGGCATCTTCAGAGAATGCAGGCATGGAAGAGAGTGGGGTATATACACACTGTGTGACCCTGGGTAGGGAGGAGTGATTTCCATCTTAATCTGTGTCTTCTTCTGTTGTGGATGGCAGGGCCTAAGAGTGGAAGATATGCAAAGAGGATTATTGTCTGCTTAAATAGTGTTTTTTGTCTTTTGGGAAAACCCCTGACCTTGGGTTATTTCTCCTTTGCATGTGCTGAGTCTTCGCCCCTTATCGGATGAGGGTTTTGGCACTCTGCATCCATGCAAGTGAATTCACATGAATGTGCATTGAATTATCACACGTGAATGCTGTTCCTATGAAGCCATTCCAATGCCAATCCAAAGTCACCCCAGAATTCAGTGAATTCAGTAACAATTCACAGAAATCAGTTCCAAGGTCACTTCAGATTCACTCCAAATTGGTCTGGTGTGACAAGGTCCTAAATCATGCTGATTTTCAGAACTGGTAGCTAAATTTTGTTCGCTTTAAGGATTTCTTCTTTCCTGTTGAAGTTGTCCAGGTATTTAGGGATTTCAATGTCTCCCCTGTGCATTCTGGCCTGAGAGTTGTCAACATGGTTCAGAATTTCAGTGAATTCAAACTCCATTTTATGCCCAGAATGGTTTATAACGTATTTTGCTACTGTTGATTTTTCTCCCTTATTCAGTCTCCAGTGTCCCTCATCTCATAAAACTGAAGTTTTTGTAGTCTTAAGGCTTGGTGTGCATGATGTTTCATCTCTTTATCGATGATAGCTTCTTGCCCTCTGTTTCATGGTTGTAGGCTACATTAACCATGGTTTGATGTTTCATTTCAGATGTCCAGACATAGGAGATTGTTGGGCTGAGCTGGACAGCTGTGAAAACTTTGGAATGGACGAACATCCCTGTGCTCTAGTAAGGAAAGAGAGAGCTCCTAATCCACAGATCCTTAAGTTTTTAGGGATGTCCAAATTCATACCACTTGATATCCTTCATAGGATTCCGTTGAACTGGAGGACATAGTCACCATCGAGAGGGAACAAGACAATTCATATGTGAACAAATTCCAAAGGTGCGTTCTATCCAGGTATTATGGCTAAAGGTATTATGGCTAAAGGAGGGAGAATCTATTGGAATATCTTTGATGGTTTTGATATTTTGATCATTTGGGTTTCCTTAACAAAGGCTGAAGGCTTAAAAATCTTGCTGTTTTTCAGGACAAGTAGCCAAATTGTGTTCACTTTAAGGGTTTTTCTTTCCTGTTGAAATTGTCCAGGTGCTTGTGGATTTCAATGGTTTCCCTGTGCATTCTGGTCTGAGAGTTGTCAGCATGGTTCAAAATATCTGCATTTTCAACCTGCATTTTATGCCCAGAATAGTTTACAATGTGTTCTGCTACTGTTGATTTTTCTGCCTGATTCCGTCTCAAGTGTCTCTCATGTTCCCAGACTAAGGTTTTTTAAGTCTTAAGGCTTGGTGTGCTGATGCTTCACTTCTTCATCTATGGCGGCTTCTTGGTTTATATGTCAGGGTTGTAGGCTATATTACTCATGGCTTGATATTTCATTTCAGATGTCCAGATGTAAGAAACCCTTGTGCTGAGCTTCACAGCTCAGAAAACTTCCTTCTCATCCCCCCAAAAAGCCATGGATATCGCAACCAGTGTTGCCGAGGGCAATATGGATCTATTCGTAGGCCACATTCTCTCTGAATCTGGAAGCCACAAAAAATGTGTGATTCCTCTTTTCTTCTTTTTCTCTTGTCAGGGTCTGTGAAAAGCTCCTGGAGAAGGGCAAACGTAGTCCCCATCTTCAAAAAGGGAAAAAAAGAGGATCCCAACAATTATCGTCCAGTTAGTCTGACATCAATTCCAGGAAAGGTTCTAGAGCAGATCATTAAGCAGAGAGTCTGTGAACACTTAGAGGCCAATGCCATAATCACAAAAAGCCAACATGGATTTCAGAGAAACAAGCCATGCCAAACGAACCTGATCTCTTTTTTTGATAAAATTACCAGCTTGGTAGATGAAGGGAATGCTGTGGGTATAGTATACCTTGATTTCAGTAAGGCCTTTGACAAGGTTCCCCATGACATTCTTGCAAACAAGCTTGCAAAATGTGGGATAGACAAGTTAACTGTTACATGGATTTGTAATTGGTTGACTGGCCCATGTTGGCTTTTTGTGATTATGGCATTGGCCTCTAAGTGTTCACAGACTCTCTGCTTAATGATCTGCTCTAGAACCTTTCCTGGAATTGATGTCAGACTAACTGGACGATAATTGTTGGGATCCTCTTTTTTTCCCTTTTTGAAGATGGGGACTACGTTTGCCCTCCTCCAGTCTGCTGGGACTTCTCCTGTTCTCCAGGAGTTTTCAAAGGTGATTGCCAATGGCTCTGATATTACATTTGCCAGTTCTTTTAATACTCTAGGATGTAGTTCATCTGGTCCTGGAGATTTATATTCATTTAGGTTAACCAGGTATTCCTGTACTACCTCTTTACTTATTCTGTGCTGAATTTCCTCTATTCTGTCTCCTGTTCCATTATCCTTAGGTTGAGCACCCTTTGCCTTTTCTGAGAAGACTGAAGCAAAGAAGGTGTTGAGTAATTCTGCCTTTTCTCTGTCCCCTGTTAGCATTTTGCCATCTTCTGCACGCAGTGGCCCCACTGTTTCCTTCTTCTTCCTTTTGCTGCGGACATATCCAAAAAAGCCCTTTTTATTGTTCTTAACCTCTCTAGCAAGCCTGAGTTCATTCTGCGCTTTAGCTTTTCTGACTTTACCCCTACATGTGCTGGCTATTTGTTTGAATTCCTCTTTCGTGATTTCTCCATTTTTCCATTTCTTATACATGTTCCATTTAAAACTTAGCTCATTTGAAAGTTCCTTAGTCATCCATCCTGGCTTCTTGAGACATCTTCCATTTTTCTTCCTCATTGGAACTGTTTGAAATTGTGCCTTCAATATCTCCCTTTTGAGAAACTCCCATCCGTCTTGAACTCCCTTTTCTTTTAGTATTCCTGACCATGGGATCACTCCCAGTATTTCTCTAAGTTTATTGAAATTAGCTCTCCTAAAGTCTAGAGTGCGTGTCTGACTATGCCTAGCTTCTCCCTTCCACTGTATTACAAACTCCAGGAGAACATGGTCACTTCCACCTAAGGATCCAACCACTTGCACCCCATCAACTAGGTCTTCCCTGTTGGTTAAGATCAGATCCAAAATAGCTGATCCCCTTGTTGCCTCTTCCACCTTTTGGACAATGAAATTGTCTTCCAGGCAAGTGAGGAATTTGCTAGACTTTGAGGATTTGGCTGAGTTTGACTTCCAGCAAATATCAGGATAGTTGAAGTCACCCATCACTACTACATCTCTCTTTTCTGAGTATGTGATTATCTGTTCTAGAAAGTCATCATCCAATTCCTCTGCCTGAGTCGGGGGTCTGTAGTAGACTCCCACAGTAACATCCCTGTTATTTCCCTCTCCTTTAATTTTTATTAGTCACACTCTCTCAGCCTCAGAAAATTGATATGGGAAACCCCCTCTGAAAAAATGTGCCAAAAAAAAAAAAAAGAAAGGAAAAGAAAAACCAGGATAGCTTCAACCTTAGGGTTGCCACCAGTCAGAAATAACTCGCAGGGTCACACCGGCAACAGAATAACAAGACGAATGACATTGCTAACAGGGGATAGAGGAAAGGCAGAATTACTCAACACCTTCTTTGCTTCAGACTTCTCAGAAAAGGCAAAGGCTGCTCAATCTAACGAGTAGAAGACAGAATAGGGGAATTTCAATACAGAATAAATAAAGAGATAGTACAGGAATTCCTGGTTAACCTAAATGAACTTGTCTACAGGACCAGATGAACTACATCCAAGGGTATTAAAAGAACTGGCAAATGTAATATTGGAACCACTGGCAATAATCTTTGAGAACTCCTGGAGAACAGGAGAAGTCCCAGCAGACTGGAGGAGGGCAAACGTTGTCCCCATCTTCAAAAAGGGAAAAAAAGAGGATCCCAACAATTATCGTCCGGTTAGTCTGACATCAATTCCAGGAAAGATTCTGGAGCAGATCATTAAGCAGAGAGTCTGTGAACATTTAGAAGGCAATGCCATAATCACAAAAAGTCAACATGGGTTTCAGAGAAACAAGTCATGCCAGACAAACCTGATCTCTCTCTCTATTTTTTTTTTTTTTATAAAATTACCAGCTTGATAGATGTAGGAAATGCTGTGGTTATAGTATATCACGATTTCAGTAAGGCCTTTGGCAAGTTTCTCCATGACATTCTTGAAAACAAGCTTGTAAAATGTGGGCTAGACAAGGTAACTGTTACATGGATTTGTAATTGGTTGAGCGGCCAAACCCAAAGGGTGCTCAACAATGGCTTCTTTTCAACTTGGAAAGAAGTGACCAGTGGGGTCCCACAGGGCTCTGTCCTGGGCCCAGTGCTATTCAGCATCTTTATTAATGATTTGGATGACAGAGTTGGGGGCGTACTTAGCAAATTTTCAGATGACAACAAATAAGGAGGAGTAGCTAATACTCCAGAGGACAGGATCAAAATTCAAAGTGACCTGAATAGACTAGAAAGTTGGGCCAACGCTAATAAAATGAAATTCAACATAGAGAAATATAAGGTACTGCACTTAGGGTGGAAAAATGAAATGCACAGATATAGGATGGGGGACATCTGGCTGAATGAAAGTACATGTGAAAGGGATCTAGGAGTCTAAGTAGACATTAAGTTGATAATGAGTCAAAAGTACGATGCGGCAGCTAAAAACGCCAATGCTTTTTTAGGCTACATCAATAGAAGTATAGTGTCTAGATCAAGAGTAGTAATAGTGCCACTCTATTCTGCTTTGGTCAGGCCCCACCTGGAATACTGTGTCCATTTCTGGGCACCACAATTCAAAAAGGATGTGGAATAACTGAAGCGTATCTTGGAGTTCCTGCATGGCAGGGGGTTGGACTGGATGGCCCTTGTGGTCTCTTCCAACTCTATGATTCTATGATTCTATGATTCTATGCAGGAACACCCAATCAAAGCATCCCCGACAGATGGCCATCCAGCCTCTGCTTAAAGACCTCCAAGGACGGAGAGTCCACCACCCTCCGAGGAAGGAGTGTGTTCCACTGTCAAATAGCCCTTACTGTCAGGAAGTTCCTCCTAATGTTTAGGTGGAATCTCTTTTCCTGCAGTTTGCATCCATTGTTCCGCATTCTAGTCTCTGCAGCAGCAGAAAACAAGCTTGCTCCCTCCTCAATATGACATCCCGTCAAATATTTGAACAGGGCTATCATATCACCTCTTAACCTTCTCTTCTCCAGGCTAAACATTCCCAGTTCCCTATGGCATTCCTCATAAGGCAGGGTTTCCAGATCCTTCACCATCTTAGTTGCCCTCCTTTGGACATGCTCCAGTTTCTCCACATCTTTTTTGAATTGTGGTGCCCAGAACTGGACACAGTATTCCAGGTGGGGCCTGACCAAAGCAGAATAGAGTGGCACTATAACTTCCCTTGATCTGGCAGGGGGTTGGACTGGATGGCCCTTGTGGTCTCTTCCAACTCTATGTTTCTATGACTATCCCAATCCTGCAGGCAAGGAGCCTCAGCTGGAGGTAGCAATAAGTGAGTCTCAGTCATCCAGGTAAGGAGCTCCAGCCTGAGGTTGAAATGGGCCAGTCTAAATCCTTCAGGTAAAGAGCATCAGCATGAGATCACAATGGGCCAATCTCTACCCTTCAGGCAACAATAATTAGGCTGAGGTCGAAATGGGCCTTTTCTCAGTCTTACGGCCAAGGAACATCAGCCTGAGATCACAATGGGTGAGTCTCAGTCCTTCAGGCAAGGAGCATTTTCCTCAAGTCACAATAGGCCAATTTCAATCCTTCACGCAAGGAGCAGAAGCCTGAGAATGCAATGGAACAGTCTCAATAGTTGAGGAAAGGATCATCAGCTTGAGATCAAAATGGTATCATCTCAGTCCCTCAGATAAGTGGTATCAGCTTGAGATCACAATGGTCCCATCTGCATCTCATAATAGTCCCGTTTCAATCCTTCAGTCATCCTAAAATCACAGTGGGCTAGCCTCAGTCCTTCCAGTAAGGAGCAACAACCTGAGATCATTATGGGACAGTCTCAATCCTTCAGGCAAGGAGCATCAGCCTGAACTCACAATGGTCCCATCTCAATACTTCAGTTAAGGAGCACCAGTGTGATGTCACAATAGTCCTGTCTCAATCCTTAAGCCAAGGAGCATCAGCCTGAAGTCACAATGGCCATCTCAATCGTTCAGGCAAGGAGCATGAGCGTGCGGTGACAATGGGCCTATCTCAAAATTTCAAGCAAGCAGCATCAACATGATCTCATAATGATCTCCCTTCTCAATTCTTCAGGCAAGGGGTGTCAGCCTGAAGCCACAATGGTTCCATTTCAATCCTTCAGGTAAGGAGCACAAGCCTGAAGTCACATTAGTCTTGTCACAATCCTTAAGGCCAGGAGCATAAGCCTGATGTCACAATGGGACTGTCTCAAATCTTCAGGCAAGGAGCATCTGACTAAAGTCACAATGAGCCAGTCTCAGTCCTTCAGGCAAGGAGTATCAGCCTGGAGTCACAAAGGATCAGTCTCAGTCCTTCAGGCAAGGAGCATCAGCACGAAGCCAAAAATTTGTCAGTCTCAATTCCTAAGGCAAGGAGCATCAGCCTGAAATCACAATAGGGCAATCTAAACCCTTCAGGTACAAAGCACCAGCCCGAAGTCACAATAGTCTCAATACTTCTTTTTACTCTTTTCAGGGACCTGATCGGCGCCGCTGCGTGCGGTTGCTGCGACTCTGATCTGGGCCGAAAAGGGGTGGCTCCATGCCGCCCATCTGTAAGGCCCCTTAATTCCCTTTAATTTCTTTTAGAGGCTACTGAGATCTTTTATGGAAATGGAAACCCTTGGTCTTATGAGATGGAGTAAAATCAAGGCCAGTTGGAGTTACTCCAGTCTCCATTTGTTCATTTGCAATAGCCATTTCCCACTTCATCAGTTAAAAGGTCTTCACTTTGAAAACCCTGACAATTCTTATTTGATAGGTTTGCCATCAAACAGGAAAAGTAAGGAAGAAATATGAAGCCAAAGGGTTTCATGGCTGGAATCCATAGATTTTTGTGGGTTTTTCGGGCTATGTGTCAATGTTCTACAAAAGTTTATTCCTGATGTTTCTGCAGAAAATGCCAGCCACAGATGCTGTTGAAATGCCAGGAATAAACTCCTCTAGAACATGGACACATAGCCTGAAAAACCCACAAAAATCTTAGGAAGAAATTTTAAAAGTCAGAAGTACAGGGGGTCCTTGTTATCCTCTGGGGTTTGGTTCCAGGATCCACCGTGGATAACAAATTCTGTGGATGCTCGAGTCCCATTAAATACAATGGCACAACAAAATGGTGTCCTTTCTATAAAATCAAGGTTTGCTGTTTGGAATTTATGCATTTTTAAAAAATATTTTCCAGCCGTGGATGCTTGAATCCGTGCATTAAAAATCCATGGATAAGGAGGGCCAACTGTATCCGCTGAATTTTCTTTGCACTAGATAAGTCATGATGCTTGTTTAAGTCAGTGGGATTTATAAGGCATTTCAGGATCTGAGACCATTGTGATCTCATAGGTTGGGAAGAGTGACTAAGGAATTTATCACACAACAAGAATTGGAAGCATAATCCAATGGCAATTTGAAATCAATCATGGGTTTTGCGTTATTGCGTGAAAGCTGATCACATGCATTTTCAGGCAATGGGAAGTCCTTCCTTTTTATTTTTTTTATTTTTTAAAATTTTTATTGGTTAAAATTGAATGCACATACAACCACAACAAAAAAATATACATTAAAATACATTACACCACACCTTACATTACACCACACCTTACAAAAACAACATACAATGAAATCTAACCCACAACATTCTTTCAATTATTTTATAAATCTTTCATTATTTTGCAATCTGTTTTATATTCTTAACTTCTTTAAATGACTTCTCAAAGCTTCTTCACTATCTTTCGTAAAAAATCTTAAATTAAATTACATACCTCTTCTACTTAGATTTCTTGAACTTCAACTTAAGACTTTTCTTTATGTTATTATTTCATTCTTTGAATGAATGGCAGTTCATTTCTTAAATGTATAAGTGTCCATTTAAACAAGACCTGTTTAGAAATAACATATTTAACCCGTAAGGTTATCTTTCCAGTTTTCTCTTGTGATTTTTCCCTTTATTTTTGTCGATATCCTCAATCTATTTCTAAAGAGAGGATTTATAGGAGGATTTTTGTAAAGCGTGAGAAATTATAATCGTAATAATACTATTAAGGTAAAAAACAGAATAATGTAAAACAAGGACAACAATAAGCAATATAAAGAGAAAGGGAGAGAGAAGAAAAACCTTAATACATTCCATACATCATATTATCTTAATCAAGAGCAAATTGTATATTCCATTTTTGTTTAATATATTTGATTACTTTACTCCAATCTTCCAATAATTTCTTTACATTTTGTTTAGACAAAATTCTTGTCAGTCTGTCCGCTTCCATTGCTTCAAGAAGTTTCTTTATCCATTCTTCTACATTCGGTGTATAGGGTTGTTTCCACGTTTGTGCTAAAGTCATTCTGGCTGTAGATATTAAATAAAATAACAATCTAGCATATGGTTTTTCCAATTCTTTCTCAGTAATGTTTAATAAAAACATTTCTGGAACAAACCTCAATTTTACTTCTAACATTTTACACATTTCTTCATATACTACTTTCCAATATTTTTTTACTTTAACACAAGTCCACCATAAATGAAATAGTGTTCCCTTTTCTTTCCCACATTTCCAATTTTTGTCCGAATTATTATTTGATATCTTATGTAATTTTACAGGAGTAATGTACCACCTATAGAATATTTTATAATAGTTCTCTCTTATTGCTTGAGAAGCTGTATATTTCAGTCTGTATTTCCAGGTGGTTTCCCATAGGCAATGGGAAGTCCTTCCGAACGCAATCATGGGGTTTCACATTATTGCGTGAGAAATTATCCCACACAGTTTCAGGCACCGGGAGGTAATTTTTTGCAGTTCTGAACACTATGCGGCGTCAATACGCAATCACGTAAATT
Source organism: Urosaurus nigricauda (assembly GCA_034509955.1). Lineage (NCBI taxonomy): Eukaryota > Metazoa > Chordata > Lepidosauria > Squamata > Phrynosomatidae > Urosaurus > Urosaurus nigricauda. The sequence goes on from JAOEGL010000133.1 coordinate 37,595, forward strand.
CGCTGAACTAGCTATTTCACTCAATTGCAAACTGGCCCCACTTTCATTTCTTTCGAAATTGAGAGAAATTCCTCCTGTGTGATAACGTCCTAAATTAAATAAGAAAGTGCAAAGGCAGGCTTACTGTTAAACATAAATACAATGCTGGCACCACAACAAACAAGTCCCCGAATTCCATAGCATTGGGCTATGGAAGTCGAAGCTCTGGTTCCCCAAGAAACTGCAAATCCTCAATTCCACGGCACTGAGCCACAGCATTTAAAGTGGTGTCGAACTGGATCATTTCTGCAGCTCAGATGCACCCCATGTACGCAAGTACTTCTCCTGCACCATTTTGAGGCCCTTTAGCGTCACATTGGAACCAGACAAAGGAGGAGTGAAGATAGGAGGAAGCAACATGAACAACCTCATGACACCATAATATGAGCAGAAGACATTCAGGAACTGGAAGGGTTAGTAAGGAAGGTCCAAGAGGAAAGTGCAAAGGCAGGTCAGAGGCTGAACATAAACAAAACAAAAATAATGATCATAGAAGAAATACACAATTTGAATTTAGACAAGGAGGAAATGGAAATAGTTAAAGATTTTCCATATCTATGATCAAACCTTGTCCAGAATGGAGACTGCAGTCAAGAAAGAAGAAGAAGATTAGGAATGGGAAGGGCAGCTATGAAAGAACTGGAAAAGATACTGAAGAGCCAAGAGCCCTAAAGTCAGAATCCTCCAGGACATTGTATTCCCCATCATCGCCATCTACGGATGCGAGAGCGGGATAGTGAAGGAAGCAGACAGAAAGAAAATCAACTCATTCGAAATGTGGAGCTGGAGAAGAGTACTTAGGATGCCATGGACAGCCAAGAAGACAAACAAATGGATTTTTGAACAGATCAGACCAGGGCTCTCCTTGGAAGCAAAGATGGTCAAGTTCAGACTATCATACTTTGCCCACATCATGAGAAGGCATGGATTGCTAGAAAAGACAATCATGCTAGGAAAGGTAGAGGGGAAAAGAAAGAGAGGACGATCACTGACCAGGGCCTCATTCCCACTACCTTTTAAACAGGATCGCAAATCGGTTTTGTACCAGTTTAAATAACCATGGTTGGCACTTCAACTGACTGTCTGAAGCGATTCTGAGAGGGGGACCACACACTAGACCCATTTAAACTGCATCTTTTTGACACTGATTTTATCTACATCTTTTTGGATAAATCAAATTGTGCGCAAGTGTGAACCAGATGCAGATTGGAATCGATTTAAATTTGCCCTCCAGCCAGCTGGATCGGGTCCATTTTGAATTGATGCATTCTTCAATCTGAACCTTTAGTAGAGTTATTTTATTTTATTTTGCACCAAGAAAATGCAATTGGGGCAAATGTAACATGAACCACACTCCATTGTCAAACTGATCCGTCAATTCGGATCACAAAGCAATTTATTTGTAAGTGGGATTGCAGATCAGATGGAAAGAATTGATTAGGGAGAATATTATAGGCAAGAGCTTGAAGTATCTGGAAAGGGTATCATACCCGGCACATCGCAGCTTTACGGATCTCCTCTGGTGCTGTGTCATCTAACCACAATGCCACAGGAGCGCCATGATGCCGTGTGTTGCATTGAGCAGTGTCGCGCCACCATGGGGTCAGAGTTGGGACATGCGTCTGATGGATGCCAAGCCCTGACTCTGCCCCCAGGTGGCCTTAATGGCCAGCCTGCACAGCCCCTTTGTCTTTTTTGTATACTAGTTAGTATTATTTTAGAGCTCTTTTAAGTGTTAGGATGTGCATTTAATGAATGCTTTATGAATGAATCATAGAATCATAGAATCATAGAGTTGGAAGAGACCAAATTAATTAATTAGGTTGGGTATATATATATATACACATACATATGTATGTGTGTGTGTGTGTTTGTGTGTGTATATATATATATATATACACACACACACACACACACACACATACACATACACACACGCACACATACACACAATTAATGCACTCTTAAAGGCATAGTATCAAAGGGTAGAATTTGGCCCGAAAGAGACTGCCGGTTTGCGGAAGCCTGGGACCAAAATTAGAGCTTGAGAGTGCAGAGTATCCGCACTCTCCCAAGGCCTAGCACACATTGGCGGCGCCATCATGGCTCGGTCCCATGCACATGGAGGCCGCCATGATGATGCAAGCGTGGCACAGTGTCTGCATGTTGCAGTGCCATGCTTGCGTCATTGACGGGCAGCTGTGCACCAATTGCGCACTCGTGGTATCCACTGCGCACACCAAAAAAACCCCTGCTTTTAGAGGGTTCTTTTTGGTGTGGATCTAGGAATATTAATGGTTTAGCAAATGAAGGAAATGAGTAGTGGGTGGATCTCGAGGTCACAGAGGTGCCTCCAATAGATAGTCCTGGCTTCTTCAAGAGTGTTGGTGTAACAGCTGAGGCAATAGACAATAGAATTGAAACAGTACCAACTTTTGGACCCTGATTTTAGTTGCAGTAACAATTGTTTCTTGTTTATTATTATGGCCACCACCTTGTCTATTCCTATGCAACTACACTTCTGTCCTCCTAGTGTTTGAGATGGCTATATATATATATATTACAAGCAATCCTGCTAAACTTCACAGTAGAAAGATAGAACATTAATGCTGCTGGTAAATTAAGTCATGACAGATTCTGACGTTTCTTCAAGGCATTGCCCCGGTTCACAATGCGGTGCCTCCATTCCGTTCATAATTTATTTCATCTTCATTTTTTATCCCGAGGGTTTTCCAGTTCAATTAGCTGGGGTCATGCTTCCTAATTAATAATATTAAGGATCATACCAGAAGCCTGCAGCCAAGGAACTGGCTGGTTAGTTCCAATCAATATGAGAATGCCAAGCCCCCTCCTTGCTCTTCTTCCAAGCCTTCTCCTGCCAGATTAGGGTTCCTTTGTCACAATGCTTTGGGGATAGGAGAAGCCACCCATGGCAGAGCCCACTTTTAAACACAGGTGCCTAAATGTGGGCAAAGCTATGGTCCACATGAACCCCAAGCCCTGGTCTATCTCTCTTCCCTTCTTGCTAATAGTCCCCTGCGGAAGCAAAAACTGGAGAGCACCCAATAAAATCTGCAGGAGAACCCAGAGACATGTCCCCAGGTGCTCAAATTATGTGTGTACGTGTACTGTATATACTCATGTATAAGTCTAAAAATTTTAGTACAAAATTGGCTCCAAAAATCTGGGTCGACTTGTCCATGAGACAATGTTCGTACTGTACCTTAACTCTCATGAAAATAAAAAACATCTGTCCTGGAAGCACTGCCCTTCCTCTATTCTCTCATCCATCCATCCATCCATCCATCCTTCAATGCAAACACAAACTGTTAAGCCTTCTGCAATTGTGTAAGTTCTTTGGCATTTTTTCCCATTGTGTCATCCTTTAGATCCTTTGTTACATACCCCTAAGTTTTACCCTCAACTTATCCATAGGTCATATCAAAATCCATAATTTTGGCGCCGAAACCTGCCCTCGACTTATACATGAAGTTGACGTATAGTTGAGTATATACGGTGCATTATGCATATGCAAATATTGCAATATCCAAAATATATATCAAAATATCAAATATCTTTACCTATCTCTGTCTCTGTCTATATATATATGTATATATTTTGAAATCCAAAACACTTCTGGTCCCAAACATTTCATATAAGGGACACTCAACCTGTATTGTCAGGCAGGCCCTGGAGAAATAATCTGGGAAAATTTCTCCCATCAGGCTGAGGCATATTGTTATTATTATTATTATTATTATTTGGGGAAATAATAATAATAATAATAATAATAATAATAATAATGTTTTATTTATACCCCGCTCTTCAGCCAAGACTATCAGAGCGGCTTACAATTTGTTAAACAAACAGCTTCATTTACAATTGTAAGCTATTTGCCCCCAACAATCTGGGTACTCATTTTAGCGACCTCGGAAGGATGCAAGCCTGAGTCGAGCTTCAGCCCTTTGCTGGTCTTGAACTCGCCACCTTATGGTTTTGAGTGAGTGGCTGCAGTACAGGCATTTAACCACTGCGCCACCAGGGCTGATATAGTCAGCAGAAGAAACCAGAAACATGTCTCCGAGTGCTCAACTGATGGATAATTTATCCACACATGTTTTGACTTACAAATGTCCTCAAAAGCCTTGTTCAGGGGCTATTTGAAATTTAACTTCAGATTTCCCTAGAGCTGAAACTCTCACACCATTTACTGGACAAAGAGAAACAAGCTGAAAATGTATTGGGCTTTGAAATATATATATATATACACACCGTATATACTCAACTATACGTCAACTTCATGTATAAGTCGAGGGCAGGTTTCGGCGCCAAAATTATGGATTTTGATATGACCTATGGATAAGTTGAGGGTAAAACTTAGGGGTATGTAACAAAGGATCTAAAGGATGACACAATGGGAAAAAATGCCAAAGAACTTACACAATTGCAGAAGGCTTAACAGTTTGTGTTTGCATTGAAGGATGGATGGATGGATGGATGGATGAGAGAATAGAGGAAGGGCAGTGCTTCCAGGACAGATGTTTTTTATTTTCATGAGAGTTAAGGTACAGTACGAACATTGTCTCATGGACAAGTCGACCCAGATTTTTGGAGCCAATTTTGTACTAAAATTTTTAGACTTATACATGAGTATATACAGTACACGTACACACATAATTTGAGCACCTGGGGACATGTCTCTGGGTTCTCCTGCAGATTTTATTGGGTGCTCTCCAGTTTTTGCTTCCGCAGGGGACTATTAGCAAGAAGGGAAGAGAGATAGACCAGGGCTTGGGGTTCATGTGGACCATAGCTTTGCCCACATTTAGGCACCTGTGTTTAAAAGTGGGCTCTGCCATGGGTGGCTTCTCCTATCCCCAAAGCATTGTGACAAAGGAACCCTAATCTGGCAGGAGAAGGCTTGGAAGAAGAGCAAGGAGGGGGCTTGGCATTCTCATATTGATTGGAACTAACCAGCCAGTTCCTTGGCTGCAGGCTTCTGGTATGATCCTTAATATTATTAATTAGGAAGCATGACCCCAGCTAATTGAACTGGAAAACCCTCGGGATAAAAAATGAAGATGAAATAAATTATGAACGGAATGGAGGCACCGCATTGTGAACCGGGGCAATGCCTTGAAGAAACGTCAGAATCTGTCATGACTTAATTTACCAGCAGCATTAATGTTCTATCTTTCTACTGTGAAGTTTAGCAGGATTGCTTGTAATATATATATATATAGCCATCTCAAACACTAGGAGGACAGAAGTGTAGTTGCATAGGAATAGACAAGGTGGTGGCCATAATAATAAACAAGAAACAATTGTTACTGCAACTAAAATCAGGGTCCAAAAGTTGGTACTGTTTCAATTCTATTGTCTATTGCCTCAGCTGTTACACCAACACTCTTGAAGAAGCCAGGACTATCTATTGGAGGCACCTCTGTGACCTCGAGATCCACCCACTACTCATTTCCTTCATTTGCTAAACCATTAATATTCCTAGATCCACACCAAAAAGAACCCTCTAAAAGCAGGGGTTTTTTTGGTGTGCGCAGTGGATACCACGAGTGCGCAATTGGTGCACAGCTGCCCGTCAATGACGCAAGCATGGCACTGCAACATGCAGACACTGTGCCATGCTTGCATCATCATGGCGGCCTCCATGTGCATGGGACCGAGCCATGATGGCGCCGCCAATGTGTGCTAGGCCTTGGGAGAGTGCGGATACTCTGCACTCTCAAGCTCTAATTTTGGTCCCAGGCTTCCGCAAACCGGCAGTCTCTTTCGGGCCAAATTCTACCCTTTGATACTATGCCTTTAAGAGTGCATTAATTGTGTGTATGTGTGCGTGTGTGTATGTGTATGTGTGTGTGTGTGTGTGTGTGTATATATATATATATATATACACACACAAACACACACACACACATACATATGTATGTGTATATATATATATACCCAACCTAATTAATTAATTTGGTCTCTTCCAACTCTATGATTCTATGATTCTATGATTCATTCATAAAGCATTCATTAAATGCACATCCTAACACTTAAAAGAGCTCTAAAATAATACTAACTAGTATACAAAAAAGACAAAGGGGCTGTGCAGGCTGGCCATTAAGGCCACCTGGGGGCAGAGTCAGGGCTTGGCATCCATCAGACGCATGTCCCAACTCTGACCCCATGGTGGCGCGACACTGCTCAACGCAACACACGGCATCATGGCGCTCCTGTGGCATTGTGGTTAGATGACACAGCACCAGAGGAGATCCGTAAAGCTGCGATGTGCCGGGTATGATACCCTTTCCAGATACTTCAAGCTCTTGCCTATAATATTCTCCCTAATCAATTCTTTCCATCTGATCTGCAATCCCACTTACAAATAAATTGCTTTGTGATCCGAATTGACGGATCAGTTTGACAATGGAGTGTGGTTCATGTTACATTTGCCCCAATTGCATTTTCTTGGTGCAAAATAAAATAAAATAACTCTACTAAAGGTTCAGATTGAAGAATGCATCAATTCAAAATGGACCCGATCCAGCTGGCTGGAGGGCAAATTTAAATCGATTCCAATCTGCATCTGGTTCACACTTGCGCACAATTTGATTTATCCAAAAAGATGTAGATAAAATCAGTGTCAAAAAGATGCAGTTTAAATGGGTCTAGTGTGTGGTCCCCCTCTCAGAATCGCTTCAGACAGTCAGTTGAAGTGCCAACCATGGTTATTTAAACTGGTACAAAACCGATTTGCGATCCTGTTTAAAAGGTAGTGGGAATGAGGCCCTGGTCAGTGATCGTCCTCTCTTTCTTTTCCCCTCTACCTTTCCTAGCATGATTGTCTTTTCTAGCAATCCATGCCTTCTCATGATGTGGGCAAAGTATGATAGTCTGAACTTGACCATCTTTGCTTCCAAGGAGAGCCCTGGTCTGATCTGTTCAAAAATCCATTTGTTTGTCTTCTTGGCTGTCCATGGCATCCTAAGTACTCTTCTCCAGCTCCACATTTCGAATGAGTTGATTTTCTTTCTGTCTGCTTCCTTCACTATCCCGCTCTCGCATCCGTAGATGGCGATGATGGGGAATACAATGTCCTGGAGGATTCTGACTTTAGGGCTCTTGGCTCTTCAGTATCTTTTCCAGTTCTTTCATAGCTGCCCTTCCCATTCCTAATCTTCTTCTTCTTTCTTGACTGCAGTCTCCATTCTGGACAAGGTTTGATCATAGATATGGAAAATCTTTAACTATTTCCATTTCCTCCTTGTCTAAATTCAAATTGTGTATTTCTTCTATGATCATTATTTTTGTTTTGTTTATGTTCAGCCTCTGACCTGCCTTTGCACTTTCCTCTTGGACCTTCCTTACTAACCCTTCCAGTTCCTGAATGTCTTCTGCTCATATTATGGTGTCATGAGGTTGTTCATGTTGCTTCCTCCTATCTTCACTCCTCCTTTGTCTGGTTCCAATGTGACGCTAAAGGGCCTCAAAATGGTGCAGGAGAAGTACTTGCGTACATGGGGTGCATCTGAGCTGCAGAAATGATCCAGTTCGACACCACTTTAAATGCTGTGGCTCAGTGCCGTGGAATTGAGGATTTGCAGTTTCTTGGGGAACCAGAGCTTCGACTTCCATAGCCCAATGCTATGGAATTCGGGGACTTGTTTGTTGTGGTGCCAGCATTGTATTTATGTTTAACAGTAAGCCTGCCTTTGCACTTTCTTATTTAATTTAGGACGTTATCACACAGGAGGAATTTCTCTCAATTTCGAAAGAAATGAAAGTGGGGCCAGTTTGCAATTGAGTGAAATAGCTAGTTCAGCGAATTTACGTGATTGCGTATTGACGCCGCATAGTGTTCAGAACTGCAAAAAATTACCTCCCGGTGCCTGAAACTGTGTGGGATAATTTCTCACGCAATAATGTGAAACCCCATGATTGCGTTCGGAAGGACTTCCCATTGCCTATGGGAAACCACCTGGAAATACAGACTGAAATATACAGCTTCTCAAGCAATAAGAGAGAACTATTATAAAATATTCTATAGGTGGTACATTACTCCTGTAAAATTACATAAGATATCAAATAATAATTCGGACAAAAATTGGAAATGTGGGAAAGAAAAGGGAACACTATTTCATTTATGGTGGACTTGTGTTAAAGTAAAAAAATATTGGAAAGTAGTATATGAAGAAATGTGTAAAATGTTAGAAGTAAAATTGAGGTTTGTTCCAGAAATGTTTTTATTAAACATTACTGAGAAAGAATTGGAAAAACCATATGCTAGATTGTTATTTTATTTAATATCTACAGCCAGAATGACTTTAGCACAAACGTGGAAACAACCCTATACACCGAATGTAGAAGAATGGATAAAGAAACTTCTTGAAGCAATGGAAGCGGACAGACTGACAAGAATTTTGTCTAAACAAAATGTAAAGAAATTATTGGAAGATTGGAGTAAAGTAATCAAATATATTAAACAAAAATGGAATATACAATTTGCTCTTGATTAAGATAATATGATGTATGGAATGTATTAAGGTTTTTCTTCTCTCTCCCTTTCTCTTTA
>JAOEGL010000134.1:0-46118 GCA_034509955.1 Urosaurus nigricauda
GAAAAAAATGTATCTCAATTTTACTCAGGACACCAGTGCTCTCAAGGGGGTTGTCAATGCTTACAATATAGTCTCATCATGCTGAGAAGACTAGATTTGTGTAAAACCTCAAGAGCAGCAAGATTTTTCCATAGCTCTATTATTCAGCCTGTTTACATTGAAGTAGGTCCCACTGAACTCAATTGGACTTACTTCTGATTAGATAAACTGTTCTTCTTTATCTCTGCACCCAAATCAACACAGAATATATTTCCAACATTTACATCTGTCTTCCTATAGACTGTCCTTGGAGTGGCATTCTTATTTATTTCAACCAAACAGCAAAGAAATAAAATAACCTCTGAGTGAAATGTGCTTTAATGTGAATGAAACATACTTCAAATGACTGGGCTTTTGTTTTTCATTCCAACATTCATATATGTATATATTTGTATATAATGCTATACTTAATACCATGTATTATGTATTTATTCATTATTTATAGTTATAATTCTTTTCTTCCATGCTGACTGAGGGATTTCTAATTTAACCCTAACCCTAATCCCAACTCTAACCCTATCATTAATGGAAGAGCCCCCAGCTCTTCTTTGAACCATGTATTTCCTGCAGGGAAGCAGACAGAAATAGTCTGTTATCCATACACAAATGTAGGTTTAAAAAACAAACAAACTAAGTAGCTAATGAAAACACCATATTGTTTTAATTTAAAACACTGAATATGGTAATCATGATGATGATGATGATGATGATAGTTGTTGTTGTTGCTGTTGTTGTTGTTGTTTTCTTACCTGCTGAACTGTTACTTCAGTATATCCTCAATATTTCTAGAACATGTGTTATAACAGAATACTGATCATATCTTGCAAAGATGTGTGATGGTACCCATAGCCCAATTCAGAATGTACCTAAATTAAATTAATTAATTTGGGTCTGTTTCTAATCAGACTGGAATTAATTCACTTATATCTGGCTTCAATCCAAAGTGGGTCTGCCATGTTTTCTCCCAAGGCCCATTTTGAACTAGGCATAATGTAGACCCTGTTTCAAAGGGCTTTGGGTTTTCTAAAAAAAAATAATAATAATTTGATTTTCTGAGTCAGGTTCTACCCACCTTTTTGAGATAACAGAGGTACCATTTCTGTCATTTTGCAATGAAGACAAATGCTCAGCTGTTGCACTCCAACAATTTACTTGCATCTATTTAACACTGACTCTTTCCCACACACTGCCCTGGATAACTACCAAAGAAATTTTCAAACCTGTCTATGCAATATGACTGGGATAGAATATAAATTATGATCAGCAGAGATAATCTATTATAAAATGTTCCATGCAGACTATGGTAACTACGCACCAAATGGTACACATTCAAGTCTCCATAAGGCTGTTTCTATATATAAAATATAGTTTTTCCCTGTTTTATGGTCTGGTCGTAGTTCCATTTTCTATATATATTCCACCAATAGAAAGCAATTTGAAATCATTTTTTAAAGGGGGTTAAATATAAATCTGGTGGAACAGAACAGAACTTTAAGTGTTTTCTTTTCAATTGATAGTTTGTCCTGTTCTGCTGCTGCTTGCAAATTTTTATAGCCTATGTCACATCTTTCCCCTCCACCAAAATAAGAAGCACTTTTGGTCCCAGTAAGCTACCTGTCCCAAGCAGGGTGAACACTGATTAAAGGTAAAGATTTCCACTTTGACAAGGTTGTCATATCATGTCCAACTGAAGGATGTGGTGCTCATCTCTGTTACTAAGCCAAAAAGCCAGTGTTGCCAAAGACAACTCTGTGATCACATGGCCAGCATGACTGCACAGAAGGCAGTTACCTTCTCACCAAAGTGGTACCTATTTATCTACTTGCAGTTTTACATGCTTTCGAACTGCTAGGTTGGCAGAAGATGGGACTAGTGATGGGAGCTCACTCCATCATATAGCACTTGGGCCTCAAACTACCGATGTGCTGATCTTGCAGTCATCAGAGTCAGTGACTTAACTGCTGATCCACCACATGCTTCCATAACATAAATGCCCCAAAATAATGGAAATACCAATAGTGTTCTTAACAAAAATGACTGTGTAAATTAGGATTTCATATCAAAGTTAGGATGATTTTGTAAAGGACAGAGCTTGCCATAAAATGTAATAGTTTAAATGGTGATAAGAATCTTACTGGCCTAAGGTTAAAAACTGCATATACAAAAGGAGCAAGGGAGGATGGGTGGGAAGGAAGGAAGGAAGGAAGGAAGGAAAACTAAATAAAATTAAAAGATTAAAATCTGATGATGATTAACAAGAGAACAAAAATACAATATATACAAAAAGAAAATTAAACTCTCATATATGACATGTAAGTACAAACAGTAGCAACAGCAACACCATTAAATTTAAGGAGATATACACAAGTTATTGTGAATTGTCAACTATAAAGAGCAGACTATACCAGAATAAAGTTTTGGTATGGATTGTGTGCTCTTCTAATGCAAAAATGCTCATATGGTGCTACTTTACAATAAAGAGATGGAAAAGTTCAAGGGAAAACTATCTCATGCAAGCCAAGAGGGCTGCACTGTACATCACAATAAATGCATATCAGTCTGAAATGGCTAGAACACTAGTCACACCTTGTTTGTAGGGCTGGAGGTTGGCTTTGGCTTTGTTTTCTGCATTTATTGACATTTACTGTGGAATCAATATTCCAATCAGTGTAGTAAAGTAGCTATTTCATGGTGGAAGCTGGCCCACCAGCTAAGCTTTCAGAATCTGTAGCTCAACAAATAGATCCAGTGTCTGATGATGACATCCAAAACAGATTGAAATTGAAGCCCAGCTAGATTTTAGAGTAGCAGATCCATGCAGCTAAACATGTATCTTCTAGAAAGAGGGAATTAGTCCCTTTCTAACAGCCCAAAGGAGCTGAGTAGGAACTCAGCATCTGTCTGTTCAGGTGCTTTTCTGGCATTTTAACCAAATCTGGCATACTTTCAAAACCACTATTCTTTGAAGTGCCTTTTCAGTTTATTTTAAAGCAGGGATGGGCCACTGTGCCAGAGATGGGGACTAATTTTATCCCCTCTGGCCTTTCAGAGGGCCACACAGATGTGTCACACCAGATCTGGCAGCGATGTGACGTAACACTTTTAATTGCAGCCCTGAATAGTTCAATTTTTGTAGGGTTTGGGAGCACTTCAGGAGAATTTCCAATGGGAAATAGCTACCATATTTTTGTAGCAGCTTAGAGGACTTGATGTGATGTTGTTAGCCAAGAAATTATTCAAGGGTCTTTAGGTGGAGGGGAACAAAAAATGCTTTCAGGGGAATATGTTACACAAAGCTATGATCTTTTTCATCAATCATTCTTTTCAAGTCCTTATCATCAACCTTTTTTCATCAATCAGCCATTTCTTCTGCACCTATTGTGTGTGTATATGCTTTGCTTCACAAAAGGAAAAAAAATATTTTTGCAATACTTCTTTTGTGCGCGCGCACACACACACACACACACACACCTGGAATTATGGAAACCTCACTGAAAAACAAAGTTCATACTCTTGCAGTGAAGACAAACACTTTTGAGGAGGTCAGTCAACATTCACCAGGGATTCTTGGTGTGTCAGGCTAGCCTGTTGCATTAAGAATGATTTTTTTTTCATAGAATCATAGAGTTGGAAGAGACCCCAAGGGCCAACCAGTCCAACCTCCTTCTGCACAATCAAAACACTCCCACAGATGGCCACCCAACCTCTGTTTAAAAACCTCCAAAGAAGGAGACTCCACCACCCTCCAAGGGAGTGGGTTCCACTAAAGAACAATTTTTACTGCTAGAAAGTTCAGCCTAATGTTGAGGTGGATACTCTTTGCATCTCTAACCCATTCTCCTTCCTTCACATATTTTATTTGGTTCTTAAGGTACAGCTTATCAAAAAGACATAAAGTTAGGGCCAATGAGTGTGATTCTGCTTTGTCCTCTGGTATAGATTGTTTGTACACTCAGTATGGATGAGAAAGAATTTCTGTTCTGTTCATTTTTAGTAAGAATTTACCAAAATTCACAAATCTCCTTATAACTGGGATTAGAAGAATTGTGGTTTTTTTTAATTCAGTGTGAGAGAAAGTGAAACTGATGTATTCATACACCTCAGTCTGGGCTTTGGGTTTTTAACACTTAAAAATCTGGCTTTGAATCCCTGAATATCCAACAATATTAATATTGAATTGGGATCACAATTGCTTTTGTAAAGCTTCCTCATTTTTTAACACCTGCACACCAGTTTGGAACAGCATGGTTTCTTCAGTGTTGGGAATTGGTCTACCCATTGAATGTTGCTGGTGGAAATGCAGGAGAATTTCATTCCAGTTACTATTTGAAGAAACAAATTTTTCACCATTTATTCCTGTTCTGCATAGAAAGAACTTAGGGTTGTTGTTTTTAAACTCATATTGAAATGCTTAAGGTTGTAGTTTTTTTTTAATGAATGGGGCTGAAACTGAGACTGACAAATTAAAATGTCCAACCTGACACTCAATGGCATATATGCATTGTTATCATTAAAAACAAGCTTAATTCTTATTAACTTTTGCTCAGTGGTACTTTCTAACTTATAACAACAGAACTAGAAAACACAGTGGGAGAACCAGCTTTTATTGACATATATGTATTAAAATAAACAGCATGTTCCTCCCTTTAGAGTAATCTATTCTTGAAGTATCCACATTTTGTTATTCTTAATCATTTCTTCAGGAGAGGCTCATACTGATGCAGCCACTTATGCTTCAAAATTATAGCCTTAAAGGGAACATTATATCTTTTTACCTTTGTTACAGCAGAATCAAAATAAATCCCTTACCTTGTAGTAAAAAGCACATCATGATGGGAAATAAATATAATGCTGCTCTGAGAATGGCCACCATTTACATTTGTATAACAAAGATCTCTCCGTCTATCAACAATTCTGGAAAACTAAACAAAAATGTTGAAAAGATCAGTAAAACGTCTGTTAAAATGGTTATAAAAATATAGGCTAGAGTAGCCAGAAATATCTTTTCCACAGCAAACTGGAGAACTATTTGGTATCAAACAGACTATAAAGAAGTAAAATGCAGGCATTGGTGAATCTCAAAATTACTTTCAAAACAGCATTTGAGGCTATATTTGGGGAGGGAAGTCAATTGCAACATTCAGCGGCCAGAACTAACTAGGAAAAGTGTAAGCCAGAATTTTGGTGGGGTTTTTGTTTGTTTTTAAATATCTTGTTGTGTGCCTTCAAGCTGCTTCTGATTTATGGCAACCCTGTCACAGAGTAGTGGCTGAGAGTGTGTGACTTACCCAAGGTCACCCAGTGGGTTTCTATGGCTGAGCAGGGAATTGAATCCTGTCCAATATTCAAACCACTAAGCCAGGTTGGCACTCCTTAAAAAATGGCTATTGGGCAGCATTTGCCGGCAGTGGCTTGAGCACTGGACTATGATTCTGGAGATGAGGATTAAATTCCCTGCTTGGTCATGATCTCAGCCTCAGGGGAAAACAATGGCAAACCTCCTCCGAACAATCAAGAAAACTCCATGAATGAAGGGCTCCATCTGTATTGGGCATCTCTGCATTCTCTAGCCACCTTTCACACTATTGTCAAAGCATCGGAATGACTGTTTTCCAACCAAATAAACAACAGCAATACAAAGAGGTAGCAATTAGAAGAAAGGAAGTCAATAGGAAATGACAGAAATAGTCCTGACAACACCCAGTGTTTATCACTCAAAATGATATAACCTCTAATAGAATTATTTTCTATCATGTAATTCAGTAGTTCAGATTTCCTGGCTGAAGAGCAAGATCTCTTCATTGGCAGGTTCTTTACAGGTTTCTCTTCTCTACCCCTCTTTCTATAAATTTCCCTAAATTTACAAACTTGCTCTGTATATGTGTATGTGATAGATGGGGGAGTGGAAATGGAAAATGAGGAGTCCAGCAAGCCCAGCAGGTTTCTCCTAAGTTTCTGGTTCTGGAAATCAAAGAGTTTCTTTCTTGTTTTTGAGTGAGAATTTTTAAAAAAACCCAACAATTTTCACTTCCCAGTATTGCATTAATAGGAAGAGGTTAAAGGGATTTAGGTTCAGATACTCTTTTCCTTCTTGTGTTTTCACAAGTTGGCAAGACTGATCAGCCTTGTTATCAGAGACTAATCCTTGACTAAAGCATGTGGCCAGCTATAGAACTGTCCCTCCTTCAAGCAGATGGAAATGTGTAGTTTCAAGAAAACTACTGGGATATTTGTACAGTTTATTAAACTCTCTACTTGTTCGTCTGGGAGAGAGACCAAACAAATTCAATAAGACTTACCTCTGAATAAAATTCCACAAGATCTCACTGTTAGAATTACATTAATTTATGATATATAATTTTGACTGCTTTTCCTGAAATCATTGTTCATAACCATTGGCTCTGCTGTCAACCCCTCAAAGCATAGGGATAAAACCCTATACATTTTTTTTAAAAAAAGTGTGCTGCACTAAACCCAATGAGACCTACTTTGGAATGCACTTGTATAAGACTGGGCTATGGATTTGTAAAGAGATTTTCATTGAGACATTTATTTCATACATCTTTTGTATCAAGTGCAACAGTCATTGTATTTCTGTCTCTAACTCTACTTGTCAAACATTAATGAAAAATCAATGATAACTTATGTTCACAACATTTTTCAACACACCTGTGTTCAGTCCTGAAGGAAGCAATCACATTCCGAATTGCCTTCAGCCAGAATCTATGAGCTGATTCCTTATAGCCATTTGACTCTAAGCTGATTCACCTCAAAAGAATCAATGTGTCGTTCAATATACTGGGAGTATCTGCAGAGTGAAAAGACAAAGTGTGCATGAGAGAGATTATTTCTGATACTTTCTTCCTTAACAAAACCTTGGAGTGGATTGAGAATTAAGGAATAAAGATTGTTTTTCTTTACAAATATGCCATTCCATTCTGAAAACACTCAAAAAACTTGTCCCTGACACTGCCAAATCATTTAGGTTTTTAATTGTGTATGCTGGGAAAACTTGGAGAAGGGGAAATCGCTTAGAAAGCCAGGATCCTGGAAGCTATAGATAAGAATTTGGTTTTTTCTTTATAAGAACTTTTCCATATTCACACATTTCTTTCTAAAACCAGTAAATAAAATCTCTTGAGATTAAAAAAATAAAAGCAAATGTGGGAGAAAGCAAAACAGATACATTCAGCCATCTGGCAAGAGGACTTTGAGTGCTTAGATAGTAAAATTTTGACTTCGAATCCCTTAGTAGTGCTGAATTAGGATTGTCGCCTTTATTGTCTTGATCAGCTCCTCATCTTTAACAATTCTGTGGCAGAAATTGCCAGCATGGTCTTCTCCACGCTATAAATGATCTTATGCTAGTGAAATCAACCAGAACTGATAGATGAGGGTTTTAAATATATATGAACATATGAAAAATTCACAGGTCTCTTTATAAATCGAATCAAAAATAGCATTTTTTAAAAAGTGAAACAAAGCAAAACAGACAGATAATGAATGCTTCTATACAAGGCTTTTAGTTGTTGTTGTTGTTAGCTGGAAATGACATGTTTAATTTGAAAAATCCATGCTCTGACACTCAGGAAACAGTGCTCCACACATATAATTCCCAACTAATGGGAGATATTATGGACCTTCTCTTATGTAGTAATAAGCTTATTCTGTCACTGTTTGTGGACTACAGTTCCCAAAACCCCTAAGCAGCTTCGCTTCTCTGTAGACATTCTGGGACTTCCAGGATCTTCTTTTCCTCCCCAACTTTTTTTTGGAAGGGGTACGTGGAAGGAAGGCAAGGATGGCTGAATAGGAGCTGAATGTGAACCCTATCTGAAGAAGAATGGACCTAGTTCAAAGCAGGGTCAGGTTTTATAAGTGAGATGATTTCACATTTGAACAGGGCAACTTTGAAATGCACCACCTACAAACAGCTTGCAAGGCAAGTGTTATAACAGCTAAGCCAAAAGAATACCCAGTTATGCCAAACACAGTTAACTTTATATTGAAATGTTGACTTGATATTCCCTTGATTCATTTTCATCACAGTATGTATTTGTTTCCTTTTGAGCTTATTCTAAATTAAGCCAATCTCCATGTCATTGTCAGATCAAGTCCTGAATGCATCTGCTAATAAAAACTGCAAAACAACAACAACAACAACACCCAAACACTTTTCATTTAATCAAACCTGTCACATTATAGAATGGTAAAGAAGAATTTACTGCATATACTCATGTATAAATCTAGAAATTTAGATTGAAAAAAATGACTCAAAAACATTGAGTCAACAGGTCAATATAAGTACTGTACTTTAACTCTCTCTCTCTCTCTCTCTCTCTCTCACACACACACACACACACACACACAACCATCCCCTGGTGAAAGGCAAGTTTACTCTGCCCTGGAAATACTGCCCCCTTTCTACCCATCCATCCAGCCTTTAGTATATGCACAAACAGTTATGCCTGCAGGAATTTTGCAAGTTCCTAGGCATTGTTTTCCTTTGCTTCAACCTTTACATCCTTCATTACATGCTATTAACTTTTACCCTCGACTTATCCATAATTTGGCCCCAAAACCTGCCCTTGACTTACACATGAAGTCAACTTATTGTCAAGTATATACACTAACATCATTGGCTATCATGACTGCATTGCACTGCATTGTATGGCTTTATTTACACTCTGCCTTTCCACCAAAACTGGGACTCAAGGAAGCTTGTAGAACAAAAAGACATAAAAATAAACATACACATAGAGAAAGACATATAAAAATTATGTTTAAAATGAACTGACATTCGTGCAATCCCAATGCAAATTTTTTCACTGAATACGCCTTCAAGTTGCTCCCAATTTATGGTGACTCTAAGGCATCACAGAGTTCTCTTGGCAAGATTTGTTCAGAGGGGGTGTCTCAGAGGGGTTGCCTTCCTCTGAGGCTAAGGGAATGTGAGTTGCCCCCAAGGTCTCCTCAGCAGGTTTCCATGATCAAGCAAGGATTCAAACCTTGGTCTCCTGGAGTCCTAAATTCAACACTCAAACCATTACGCCATGCTTGCTGCCTATGGAATTTTACCAATAATGTAATTCCACTGAGCTCAATATGGCTGACTCTTAAATAGGTCTCCTTAAATTATTGCCTTAGTTGGCAACTAAAAGTAATTTTCAAGTGTTAGCATTGCATTGATTGAGATTTGCTTTAATGCATGCTAAAAAACAAAACAAAACAACCCATTATGGCCATCAAAACTTTGTGGAACAACTTACATAGAGAACTTCATTTGGTGATGGCAAACTGCCACCAGTGTAATTTTGAATTGGATCAACAATTTCTGCTGAAATTTACAGGTGTGTTGAAATTCCTGCTGAAATTTGTAGAACACTCAAGAGTGGGAGGATTCCTTCAGCTCAATGCAAATAAGTAACTTCTCCATACTTTTACTCCTATAATCCTGGACTCTTTTGAATGTCTTCAAAAGAAGCAGTGGAGAACACAATACTGCAGTGGGGAGGAAATTATCTATTCCATACTGCAATCCAGCATGTGAAAACAAGTTTCCTAGAATCACAAAAGAACTAATAAATATAGATGCCTCTATTCTTAAAAAAATGCAAAACACAAAAACACCATGTTCCTACAAAGTAATTTTTTAAAGGAGTTACTTTTGTTGTTTTGTTTCTATGGTAGAACATATTAAGTTTGCAGTCCCTTCAAATCTAAGATTGAGAGCTCTTGAACATCCTTCACATTTCAAGTGGTGATTCAGAAATAGGTACCAGTCAGTGATGCACAGTACAAGGGCAAGCTAACCTCCTTGGATAGGAACACTGTGGTATGTTCAGGATTTAGAATCTGCTTTGGACGCCTTCTGATACTGTTAATACAGCCTGTTTGAAGCATTTGTTAACAATACAAGGACATTATTAAATTATTCTTTAAGCAAAGCTGAGAAACAATGGGGATATTTTAGGTATTACACAATTGCTCCCTAAAATGTCCAAGAGAGGGTCTCCTGGGACCAATTTTGAAGGCAGGAGGAGGAATTGACCAGAAAGAAAGCGCAAGAGAAAATGATGGTTGACCTTTGCTCATAAGCCCTGGGGTTTTCTGGTGACTTATGAAAACTACTGATAGAAGTACTACGTGAATACAGACCAGTGGATGAACTAAAGCATTAACACAGCAAGGATTGGTTGACATGCATGTCAATAGTACAAATTCAGAGGCAGTCTAAAAAACTGAAATTATGCTTAAGAATCTGAAAGCAATAGCTCTCCCATGGGACTACAGCCAAATGTATGCACATGCAAGAACCCAGTGTTTTAATTTACAATCAATCTAATTGATGATCTTTCATGAAAATATTTCCTAGCACCTTTAAAAATTGTTATTCATCCAAAGAATCTGAAAGTTAAAGGGGGGATTTACATTTATGAACATTAAAATAAGTTTATATTTACACTGTAAATGTGGTTTAATTTTGCAGCAAGGCTCAAGTACAAGAAGTAGCAAGCGTTTTTAAATACTCCAAGCTTCCTTAGACAAGACTTGACATTAATCAGGTTCTCATCCTAAAGACTCTCAAACATTTTGAAATCTTGATAGGCCTAAGGAAGGATAGATCAAAAATTTTCCCGTCCACATCACGTCAATTGTATT
This sequence comes from Urosaurus nigricauda, assembly GCA_034509955.1. Classification (NCBI taxonomy): domain Eukaryota; kingdom Metazoa; phylum Chordata; class Lepidosauria; order Squamata; family Phrynosomatidae; genus Urosaurus; species Urosaurus nigricauda. The sequence continues at coordinate 10,702 of JAOEGL010000134.1, forward strand.
CATTAATTTATTAATGAAGTGAATTACAAACTCAGGTCTTCAGATGTTTTGATATCAAATAGCAGCATCCTTGCCCATTTGCCATAATGGCTGGAAGCTGAAGTAAAAAACATGTGGGAAACCAAAGACTGAAAACAGAATTTACCTTCATGGTATTCATTCATGCATTAATATGAATTAATATGAAAAGGAATATTAATTCCATTTTGCTTGTGCACCTAGAGAAGAAGCACCACCTTACTCCTCTGGCATAAGAATGTTCCAGGTTGTGATGAACCTCTACTTCACCAAACTTCTTTTACCTCAGTGGGCAGCCGTAGACCATATTATACACCCACAGCTGTCTCAATATGTAAAGTTTCAAACCACTTTTATTTGTAATCTAAGGGTTTACTTTATTTGTTAGTAGCATGGAAAATAATTCCATATTCATGCAAGCTTGAATAGAAGAACAATAAAATTATTATTTAAATGTTGGTTGTCAGTATTTATAAATCTATTAAATAACAAGCACTCTCTTTTAGGACCCTCACAACGTCCTTATGTGCTGTGGTCTTTCCAACCTTATTTCTCTATTAATCCTCAGGCTATCTGTCCCTGAAACTCCCTCACTCTGAGCTCGGTCTTAAATCTAAGTCCTTTCCTTCTGAACCTTAGCCCTCACAGTCCCTAACCTTTGGACCCTCACAAAACCCCGACCATCACTGTCTGAAACCAAAACCCTATCTGACTCTAACTATCAGCAATGGAATTCTTTTTCACATATTTTACATATCTATAATTTTCTTCATATCCATAATTTAGGAAAAGATGCCATTAGTAATGTGTCTTCGTGATGAAATATATTTGTAATTACATATTTTGTTAGAACCATGTCTTTGATTACATTATATACTTTTGGGGATATTGGGGAAGGTGGTACCCACAACCTCCATCCACAAAGCTTGTTTCTTTTGCAGATTTGATTATTCTTGGATTTTATTAATATGTTCTCTCTAGGAATATTTAGGTCCTCCAGCACAACTCTATGGTCAACTTTAACCAAAATCACACTGAAGGATCTAGAGATTCCTAGAGAGAAAACTCCAGTAGGCATTTGTAGCTCCTCCAGTGCAATTCTATTGTCAATGTCTGGCAGATGTTGATCACAGAGTTGCACTGGAGGACCTAGAGATTCCTAGAGAGGTGTTCTCTTAGGTAAAAACATAGTGCTTTTGTTATGTGAGGTTTTTCCACATTCCTGGGGGTCCTGTGCTGCTAATTCCAGTGAATGTGGAGGGACGAATGTAGTTACAAACATATTTCCTCACAAAGATGCATTTCTAATGGTATCTTCTCTTAAAGTATAGATTTGGTAGGAAATGATAGATATGCAAAATTTCTTGATTTGTATTCCAGCTTCTGCCTACAGTTCACAGTCTCCTGAGCCAGGGAAAACCCTGTGTCTTTCATAGCTAGCTGGCATGAAGTGTAGCTCAAGTTTATGAATGTGTTTTTCTATCCCAGCAGCACTAAGTACTGGCAGGCAAACTCATCCGTTTGTATTCTTGTCATTTCAACTATCAAAGGTGAAAAGGGCCATGCTTTGGCAACCCTGCTTCCTGCCAAACAACCGACTGATTAAGACCTCAGTCTCAAGCACTCAGAAGGGATAATGGTTCAGCAGATATTTTCAAACAATGTGGGCAGCTGCAGATGGAAAAAGAGGACTCCAGCCTATTTATATCAATGTATTTGGCAGTGAGATGATCACACGCCCACCTGCAGCCACTCTTCCAATGATTATCCACTTGACACTCAGTGACTGCAAAAAGAGGCAAGGGCCACCTCACTGTAATAATGGGCTAAGCTACCTCCCATTGGTTAGCAACCTGCAAACATACCAGGTGGGCCTTCTGATCCTGTTGGCATTGCAGCAAGGTGCTCAATCAAGTCCTTGGCTGAAGCAGGTTTTAATCACAGGAATAGGATGTTATCATTCCTGGCCACCCTGTGCCACTAAGTGAGGACCATCTGTTTTGTAGGAAGCTAATTTTTTTCCAGACTTCCCTGCCATAAATAAATGAAAGTACAGGTGAAAGTGATATGAAAAAAAGATAAAATGGGAAAATCTTGGGATACAGGTTTTAGTTACTGTACTTTCATGAATACAACTGCTTCATAAGGCTGATGTTGTTGGGTTTTTTGGATTTTTGTTTTAAAGTTGGACCCAGAAACAGGTAGGGAGAGTTTGGAGGAGGAATATGCCAGTAAAAAACAATGAATTTCATCATATTTTATCTTCCTTCTTCTCTCATGGAGCTCATAGTACCTATCCATCCATTCAGGCATACATTGCAGTTGTGTGCCTTTAAATAATTTCTGGCCTATGCCTTTACCTAACTCTGAGAGAGTGTGACTTGCCCAAAGTCACTCAGTGGGTTTCAGATCTGAGCTGGGAACTGAATTCTGGTCTCCAGAGTCATAGTCCAACACTCAAACCACTATGCCATTCTGGCTCTTCATGCATACATACTGCATGCAACATATATTTATTTATATCTCCTTGTATTAAGACTCATGGTGGCTTACAATTTAAGCAAACATAGTATACAAAAAATACACGAGAGATTATTATTATAATATAGTGTGGCTCAAAGAACCACCATGGACTACAACTCTAGAGACCTCGGTTCATATCCCCTCTCGGCCATGGAACCCTACATGGAAGCCACAGGCTCTCAGCCTCTGAGGAAGATGAAAACAAACCCCTTCTGGACAATTCTACCAAGGTGGAATGAAAGACAGCAGGGAGTAAGCCTGTCTAGCTTCCCTAGGAGGGGACTGCCTGAGATTAAGAGTAGCCACTGCAATGTGCTATTACTTCACCATTTTTACTAGATGCCTCCCAAGCCACTCCCTTGAATGAATAATTGAGAAGGAAACACTAATATATATCACTTCCCTTTCAGAACTAATTACTTTTTGGAATACCTTGGACAATGTGCTAAAGACAGAGCAGGTGGATAGAATATTTTATTCAGCAGTATTACATCTTCAAAGCAAATTAATCCTCTAAAGGTTGCTCTAATGTAATATTATATTAAAACTCAGATGGATTTTAGAAGCAATTCATCTGGGTTTCGAGGCTGCAAAGCTACAAGGTTTACACTGAGTTGTGTCTGCTGCTACTTTTACTGTTATTACAACTACTTAATATTTATACAGAATCAACAGTATTCTGGCCATGGTACCACTGAGCAGCAGGATTTTTTTTAATTCAGGATACTTCCAGATGCAACAGGAATACTTGGTAAGAGGTTAGGAAGTCCTAGGATGATTGGAAAGGAAAAAAAAACAGAAGGAGAGTATGAGGCAAGAGTGGGGTTTCCTAAAAATAATAATTGGGATTTCAGAAAACCTGCTTTTTTAAAAAAAAAATCACACAACTCTTCAATGTTTTATTAAACATAAAAGTGAGGATATTCCATTGCTTTGAGGGTCACCTGAGGTCTGGAAAGCAGGATTTAAATATAAAGACAGAGAGCAACATGGCAAAATGTACAGATCCAGGAGTCGCAGAAATCTTGAGTTTCATTGATATAAGACTGAAGACTTGTTCACCCTGGTCCAAAACACACTGCAGAAATAATCCAGTTTGAGAACGCTTTAACTTCCATGGCTCTCTGCTAGACAGTCCTGGGTATTGTAATTTATTGTGGCACCAGAGCTTTTTTACAGAGAAGGCTAAATGTGTCACAGAACTACAGTTCCCAGGATTCCCTAGCATTGAGCTAAGGCAATTAAAGCAGTCTCAAACTGGATTAATTCTGCAGTATGTTTTGGATCTCAGTCTTCCGGACCAGGGGAAAATGCTGTAGGTATTTCTATATTTCACAAGGAAAAATGTACACATTTTGTTGCTCCTATGTTTTACTCTGAATAGCAACAAAAATGAACAAGAGAAGATGAAAATTAGAGGTAGAAAGACGATTGAAAATATTTGAAACATGATTTTAAAAAGTGTCTCTTGAGAAGAATCCTGGACATTTCTGCAGTTCAAGACTTATTCTCCACAAGACCTGCACATGGTTTCTTTATGGTTTCTTTTGTTTTCCATAGGAAACTGAAAATAATATTTATGCACAATTTCTTTTTAATTTTCAAACTTTTATTAAATTTTCATTATGTACATAATTTACAAATAGATTAGTGCGTTCCTTTGAATGCACTAATCAAATATGTTAGTGCTTCTTTAACCATCTACTAAGAGCAGTCATGTTGTTTCTTACTATCACCATTGCTAAATTTTGCAAGTAATATATTGTGCTATATTATGTATTGATATTGCTTTCTACCGTATTTGTACCTTCTGTTAAGTTCTTGAATGCACAGAAATTTTCAGCACTGAAAACGCTCCCACTTATGCAGAAAATGCTGTTTTATATGAAAAAAAACACATGCAAATTTTGCACATAATAAGTCTCAAACTGCAAATAGTGTTCAAAACTGTACAATTTTCAATGACTTCCTCATATTATTAAGAAAAGTGCTAAAATAACAACTGGCCCTTTCCATCCACGGGATTGCCAATGTGGTCACATGTGCATCACACCACCATTGGAAACAACAGGACCTGAGATTTTGCATATTTTGGTATCAGCGAGTGATGTGTGTGTGTCCAGAACAGAACTTCCTATGGATAAGAAGAGGTGACTGTATTTATTGGATCCTTCAAGAATGAAATTGCCAAAGAAATACATTCCCAGTGGACTCTCCTCTCTCAACCCCATAGATAAATGTTGGACACGTACAAATTCGCAGCCTAGCTTATTTGTGAAGTTTGTGATATCAATAAAGGAAATAATAATAATAAATATTTATTTATAACGCGCCCTTCTGAGCGAGCAATCGGGGTGGGGTACAACAATTTACAAACAAGTGCAATTAAAATGTTACATCCCAATTTCTCCTCCCACCCCTTAAAATAAGATTAAACTAGCACAAGGTTAAAGCAGCAACAATAAAAACAAAAACAATACAATGTATCCAGTCCAGATTTATGGGGAGCCTCAAGGTGAAACTGATGTGACTGGGGAAGCTGAATAGCTGTCTTGGAGACCAGGGAAGGTTAGCTGCTGTCCGGAAAGGCCGGCTGGAAGAGAAGCGTCTTGGCGGGTTTTTTTAAAGCCGTCCAGGGCCGTAATAAGAGGCATCTCATCTGGCAGGTCATTCCACAGTCTGGGAGCGATGGCAGAGAAGGCCCTCTGAGAGGTCTGCGACAGCCTGGTCTTAATAGGCTGTAGCAGATTCCTCCCAGAGGACCGGAGCATGCGAGGGGGCTCATAACGGAAGAGGCGGTCCCTGAGATAGGATGGACCTGAGCCATGTAGGTCTTTAAAGGTTAAAACCAACACCTTGTACTGCGCCCAGAAACTAATCGGCAGCCAGTGGAGAGACTAGACCACAGGTGTTATGTGATCTCTCCTCGATGTTCCAGTAATAAGCCTGGCTGCCATGTTTTGGACCAGCTGAAATTTTCAGGTTAAGCACAAGGGTAGCCCCATGTAGAGCGTGTTACAGTAATCCAAGCATGATGTACTTTAGGTTCCTTGGATAAAGAGTGGCACACAATGGCCTGAATCCTATAGTTCATCCCAACAAGAATTGCTGAAAAGATGAGTCAGCTTTTACCTGCTGAGTACCAATTGACTGCACTATCCCAGGAGCTCAAACTCATCTGTATATTGACATTTCCTGGTATTCTACAAATATGATTTGGGCCAATAAATGCATGAACTAATTCAGCATACATAGTTCAAATTTTATTAAATTGTTCCCCGATGAAATAAAACATACAAATGAGCTTCCATATATTTACTTCTTGCTTCTATCACCATATTGTTTCCCGAACCATACTCTTGAAACAGTCAATGTAGAATGAAAAGCAGTTTTCTTTGCAGAAAATACTTGATGTGCTTCTGTTTTATAAGTTCAGAGATTCCCTAGTTCCTCAAGGGACTATCACTGAGCCAAAGATTTTTGCATTTTGATCTCAGATTCTGCTAGCAGATGTTTAAAAATGCATGTAACTAGACAGCTCCCTTTTGGCTACACATCTGAAAAGGCTTGAAAAACCTAATTTATTCTTTCAAAGGTCAGCTGTAAGAGACACCCAAAATTGGTTTCAAATCCTCCTGGGAAAAACTATAGAATAAAAAGTCCTTTTGTGTTTGAGTAATTTTACCCATTTTAAGCAAGCATTCATTTACCCACAGGCAGATAATACATATTGACAAGCTTATGTCATGTATGTGCTTCTGGAATCATATATGTTAAAATCACATAATAAACAAAAATACACAGTGTAGATAGTGAGATCAAATATATTTTCTAGCCTACCAGCAGCCTAAGCTAGACATTTCAAGGTCAGGGCTCCTAGGCAGAAAACTGAAACAAGGGAATACTAATTCAAAATTTTAGTTATGAAAGAACTATGTGCCAATATTGGGCTGCAATATTATGGACCTTATCAGACAGGAGGAATTTCTCTTTATTGAGAATAGAGCCAATTGGAGCCAATTCGATTTGCATTTGGAACGCATTCAGAATGACTTCCCATTACCTGAAAATGACCCCCCCATTGCCCGAAATTGCGTGAGATGGTTTAATTCACAATAACGTAAAACCCATGATTGCATTCAGAATGACTTCCCTTTTGCCCGAAATTTCATGAGATACTTTAATACGCAAGAACGTGAAACCCCATGATTGCGTTCGGATTTTCATTAGATTATACTTCCAATTTCCAATGTCTGATAAGGTTATATGTTTCAGACTTGTATACAGGCTAGATATTTACATGGGTGAAAGGAATATCTTGAAAAGAAAACAGCTGAATATTTCACAGAAATCAATTACTCTGTACCTTTTGATTCAAATTCATGTTTAAAATACAGACTTGAGGTATGGACTCCTCCATGCAAATTCAAACTGTGAATCTGAGCAAGAACCAGAGCTTGGAACTATACATTCACTTGCAATTTATTTGTAATTACATTGGGCTCTCTGGGTTGGTTTTGTCCCCCTCCACAGATGCTAAAAAACATGAACAATCATGTCCCATATTATTCAGTAGCAGTGACATGTTATGTGCATTCACTTGCTGCCATTGAATAATATGGGTATGGAAATCTGGGGTGGTCAAAAAACAAGGGATAATCTCACTCCTTTTGCAATTTACTAGTTGCTTTTATAACTTACTAGTTGCTTTTATAGTTGCAATGTTCAAGAAGGTTCAAATGTTGATTTGTGCTATGCCCCATGCTGTTGCATGAAAAACACTGATTTAGAAAACCTGAAAATAACTGTTTTAGTTATTCTGGAAAAATCACAAATAAAATAGTCATTCTTACAAATGTTTAAATATGGTCCAAAACAGACTGCAGAAATAATCCAGTTTGAGACTGCTTTAACTGCCCTGGCTCAGTGCTAGGGAATCCTAAGAATTGTAGTTTATTGCAGCAGCAGAGCTCTTCGACAGAGAAGGCTAAATGTCTCATAAAATTTCCCAGAATTTCCTAGCATTGAGACAGGGCTATTAAAGCAGTCTCAGACGGGATTATTTTTGCAGTGTGCTTTGGACCTTAAAAGGTAAAAGCCTTGAGAGGTTTGGGACTGTAATTTAAAAACAACAACAATTTTTCAAGCTCTAGCAGGAACCCCTTCCTTGCATCCAGGGTATATCTGGATCATAAGCTGTACAGATGGGAGATATTTTAAAATTCTAAAATTTAAAGCTTTTTTCCCCTCTCATAATTCAGTATAAATAAGTGCTGGCATCCTGTTTGGTATTTACAATGATGTAAGCTAGACCTATGACCACATAAATTTTGGTATTCACATTTGCAATCATGAGTCCATTGCCACATTTGCAAATGCCCCTTAAAACCTGCCATAAAAAACCAGCAGCTGCACCAGCTGAAGGGAGTTCTGTGATGGTGGTGAGAGCATCACTGAGGGATGATGCATCCAGCCTCCTCCTACCAGCTAGCCACAGTGTGACACGTAGTTATGACAGAGGCCACAGTGCTACATGCTGCTTCTCATTGCAGTGGGACTCAGAAGCACGAGGGGGCTGGATATGTCCTACCTCTGTTCCTCTTGTCAGTATCACAGAACTACTTCAATGGATGAAGCTGCCTGACTTTTAAGGTGGGTTTTAGAAGATCAGATTGGTGAGAGATTGTAGTTATTTCATTATAGCTGTATCTCCCACACAGGTTCTCGATCTTAAATTGTAATTTATGAAGATGAATTAATTAAATATTCTGATTAATAATGCACGGCACCAAAATTTATTCATTTTATTTTTTTATTTTGTCAAAGGCTGGAATTCTGACCATGCAACAATCAAATTCACCCACAAAACTCTCTTCATTAGTCCCATAGCTATTTCCATGCTGTCAGAGAGCTAGAGAACCAGAACGGATGTATCCAGCTGTTTTCTTGTAACTGGATGCAAGGACATCATCTGAAGGGACTTTGGGGGTCCTCATAGAATCATAGAATCATAGAGTTGGAAGAGACCACAAGGGCCATCCAGTCCAACCCCCTGCCATGCAGGAACTCCAATTCAAAGCATCCCTGACAGATGGCCATCCAGCCTCTGCTTAAAGACCCCTAAGGAAGGAGACTCCACTACACTCCGAGGGAGTGTGTTCCACTGTCGAACAGCCCTTACTGTCAGGAAGTTCCTCCTAATGTTGAGGTGGAATCTCTTTTCCTGCAGTTTGCATCCATTGTTCCGCGTTCTAGTCTCTGCAGCAGCAGAAAACAAGTTTGCTCCCTCCTCAATATGACATCCCTTCAAATATTTAAAGAGGGCTATCATATCACCTCTTAACCTTCTCTTCTCCAGGCTAAACATCCCCAGCTCCCTAAGGCGTTCTTCATAGGGCAAGGTTTCCAGACCCTTCACCATCTTAGTTGCCCTCCTTTGGACATGCTCCAGTTTCTCCACATCTTTTTTGAATTGTGGTGCCCAGAACTGGACACAGTATTCCAGGTGGGGCCTGACCAAAGCAGAATAGAGTGGCACTATAACTTCCCTTGATCTAGAAACTATACTTCTATTGATGCAGCCTAAAATTGCATTGGCTTTTTTAGCTGCCGCATCACACTGTTGACTCATGTTCAGCTTATGGTCTACTTGGACTCCTAGATCCCTTTCACATGTGGTCTCATTCAGCCAGGTGTCCCCCATCCTATATCTGTGCATTTCATTTTTCCTCCCTAAGTGCAGAACCTTACATTTCTCCGCATTGAATTTCATTTTGTTAGCACTGGCCCAGCTTTCTAGTCTATTCAGGTCATTTTGAATTTTGATCCTGTCCTCTGGGGTATTAGCTACTCCTCCCAGTTTAGTGTCATCTGCAAATTTGATAAGTATGCCCCCAATTCTGTCATCCAAATCGTTAATAAAGATGTTGAATAGCACTGGGCCCAGGACAGAACCCTGTGGGACCCCACTGGTCACTTCTCTCCAGGATGAAAAGGAGCCATTGTTGAGCACCCTTTGAGTTCGGCCAGTCAACCAATTACAAATCCATGTAACAGTTAACTTGTCTATCCCACATTTTGCAAGCTTGTTTGCAAGAATGTCATGGGGAACCTTGTCAAAGGCCTTACTGAAATCGAGGTATACTATATCCACAGCATTCCCTTCATCTACCAAGCTAGTAATTTTATCAAAAAAAGAGATCAGGTTCGTTTGGCATGACTTTTTTATCTGAAACCCATGTTGGCTTTTTGTGATTATGGCATTGGCCTCTAAGTGTTCACAGACTCTCTGCTTAATGATCTGCTCTAGAACCTTTCCTGGAATTGATGTCAGACTAACTGGACGATAATTGTTGGGATCCTCTTTTTTTCCCTTTTTGAAGATGGGGACAACGTTTGCCCTCCTCCAGTCTGCTGGGACTTCTCCTGTTCTCCAGGAGTTCTCAAAGATTATTGCCAATGGCTCTGATATTACATTTGCCAGTTCTTTTAATACTCTAGGATGTAGTTCATCTGGTCCTGGAGATTTATATTCATTTAGGTTAACCAGGTATTCCTGTACTACCTCTTTACTTATTCTGTGCTGAATTTCCTCTATTCTGTCTCCTGTTCCATTATCCTTAGGTTGAGCACCCTTTGCCTTTTCTGAGAAGACTGAAGCAAAGAAGGTGTTGAGTAATTCTGCCTTTTCTCTGTCCCCTGTTAGCATTTTGCCATCTTCTGCACGCAGTGGCCCCACTGTTTCCTTCTTCTTCCTTTTGCTGCGGACATATCCAAAAAAGCCCTTTTTATTGTTCTTAACCTCTCTAGCAAGCCTGAGTTCATTCTGCGCTTTAGCTTTTCTGACTTTACCCCTACATGTGCTGGCTATTTGTTTGAATTCCTCTTTCGTGATTTCTCCATTTTTCCATTTCTTATACATGTTCCGTTTAAAACTTAGCTCATTTGAAAGTTCCTTAGTCATCCATCCTGGCTTCTTGAGACATCTTCCATTTTTCTTTCTCATTGGAACTGTTTGAAATTGTGCCTTCAATATCTCCCTTTTGAGAAACTCCCATCCGTCTTGAACTCCCTTTTCTTTTAGTATTCCTGACCATGGGATCACTCCCAGTATTTCTCTAAGTTTATTGAAATTAGCTCTCCTAAAGTCTAGAGTGCGTGTCTGACTATGTCTAGCTTCTCCCTTCCACTGTATTACAAACTCCAGGAGAACATGGTCACTTCCACCTAAGGATCCAACCACTTGCACCCCATCAACTAGGTCTTCCCTGTTGGTTAAGATCAGATCTAAAATGGCTGATCCCCTTGTTGCCTCTTCCACCTTTTGGACAATGAAATTGTCTTCCAGGCAAGTGAGGAATTTGCTAGACTTTGAGGATTTGGCTGAGTTTGACTTCCAGCAAATATCAGGATAGTTGAAGTCACCCATCACTACTACATCTCTCTTTTCTGAGTATGTGATTATCTGTTCTAGAAAGGCATCATCCAATTCCTCTGCCTGAGTCGGGGGTCTGTAGTAGACTCCCACAGTAACATCCCTGTTATTTCCCTCTCCTTTAATTTTTATCCAGATGCTCTCCACCTGGCTTCCAGTATTGACTTCCTGCATCTCTTCACTGGTGTAAATATCCCTGACATATAATGCTATTCCTCCTCCTTTCCTGCTTGGCCTGTTTCTCTTAAAAAGGTTATACCCCTCTATTTCTACATTCCAATCATGAGACTCATCCCACCAGGTTTCAGTGATGCCTATTATATCATATTTCCCTTGTTGTGCTAGGAGTTCAAGTTCATCCTGCTTATTTCCCATACTCTGTGCATTAGTGGAGAGGCATTTAAGACCATGTGTCCTCTTTACTTGCTGCTTTTGCACATTTTTTTGCCTCCTACTGTTGGGTCCTTGCACTGTTTGCCTTGTTCCCTCTATGCCACTTGGACTATTCTCTCCATCCCTTTTGCCTTCCAGTATAATGTCTCCCTCCCCCACATAACTCAGTTTAAAGCCCTCCTGATCAGATTCTTCAGACTGTTGGCAAAAACGTTTTTGCCAACTGGCGTGAGATGCAGTCCATCCCTTGCCAGAAGTCCCTCCTCATGGAACCGCAGCCCATGATCCAAGAATCCAAACTGTTCTTGGCGGCACCATCTACGGAGCCAGTTATTCACCTCTGCTATTTTCCTCTCCCTTCCTGGACCATGCCCTTCTACCGGGAGTAGAGATGAGATGACAACCTGTGCATCCATCTCTTTCAGCTTCCTTCCCAGAGCCTCATAATCCCTTTTGATATTCTGAAGGCTGTGCCTTGCAGTATCATTGGTTCCCACATGAACCAAAAGAAGGGGATAACGGTCAGTAGGCTTGACAAGTCTTGTCAGCCTCTCTGTCACATGATGGATCTTTGCCCCAGGGAGACAACACACCTCCCGAGACATCTTGTCAGGCCCACAAACCACTGCTTCTGTACCCCTCAGCAAGGAGTCCCCCACCACGACCACGCGCCTCCTCCGAGGCTTAGCAGTATCTGTTCCCTTTCGTGATACTCTCAGGCTCCCCTGCTCTATCCCTGATGTCTGTCCCTGCTGCTTTTCCTCATCATCTCTGACAACAGAGAGAGATTCAAAGCGATTCTGTAGCTGCAAGCCGCTCACAGAACGTTCCCTGGTTTCCTTACTTCTGTGTGTGACCTTCCTCCAAGCATCTACCTCTGTTGTATGTGGAGTGACCTCCTCCCCCCCAACAACTTCCTCTGTCTGTTTCCCACCCGACATTCTGGTCTGATCTGTTCAGGAGAATCTCCTGCTCTCTATGATGCTGGAGTGCAGATATCTGCTCCTCTAGCTGCTGTACTTTGTCTTCCAAGAGGGCTACCAACTTGCACTTGTGGCAGGTGTAGTTCCCCACCTCTGTAGGCAAGAAGACAAACATCCCACAGGTGTTGCAGGTGACTGCTGCAGGGCCTTCAGTGTCCATACTGAGAAGTCTTAAGGAGGCACTGAAACAAGACTGTGGGCTTCCCTTGCTAGACTTGGCCTTTATTCCCAAGCTCTGTCACTGAGTTCAAGTCACGGGGCCTATAGTTATGTAGAGAGCTCCTGGCTAAAAGCTCCTTCCAAAGGCAAGTCTCTGATTCACTTCCTCTGATGCTTCAGGCCGGCTCCTCTTCTATTCTCTAAACACCTCCTTGATTAGATAAAAAAAATCAAAATTCTGCTAGCCTTGAGTAGCCTTAAGTAGCCTCCCAGCACTGGCTCCCAGAATGCAATGGCTCAAGTGTAAATTAAATTAGATCTCACCCAAGCACATGGACTAGAACCTCCTCCTTTTCTTTCTCCTCCTTAAAGGAAATGAAGCTTCTGCTAGCCTTGAGTAGCCTTAAGTAGCCCCCCAGCACTGGCTCCCAGAATGCAATGGCTCAAGTGTAAATTAAATTAGATCTCACCCAAGCACATGGACTAGAACCTCCTCCTTTTCTTTCTCCTCCTTAAAGGAAATGAAGCTTCTGCTAGCCTTGAGTAGCCTTAAGTAGCCTCCCAGCACTGGCTCCCAGAATGCAATGGCTCAAGTGTAAATTAAATTAGATCTCACCCAAGCACATGGACTAGAACCTCCTCCTTTTCTTTCTCCTCCTTAAAGGAAATGAAGCTTCTGCTAGCCTTGAGTAGCCTTAAGTAGCCTCCCAGCACTGGCTCCCAGAATGCAATGGCTCAAGTGTAAATTAAATTAGATCTCACCCAAGCACATGGACTAGAACCTCCTCCTTTTCTTTCTCCTCCTTAAAGGAAATGAAGCTTCTGCTAGCCTTGAGTAGCCTTAAGTAGCCTCCCAGCACTGGCTCCCAGAATGCAATGGCTCAAGTGTAAATTAAATTAGATCTCACCCAAGCACATGGACTAGAACCTCCTCCTTTTCTTTCTCCTCCTTAAAGGAAATGAAGCTTCTGCTAGCCTTGAGTAGCCTTAAGTAGCCTCCCAGCACTGGCTCCCAGAATGCAATGGCTCAAGTGTAAATTAAATTAGATCTCACCCAAGCACATGGACTAGAACCTCCTCCTTTTCTTTCTCCTCCTTAAAGGAAATGAAGCTTCTGCTAGCCTTGAGTAGCCTTAAGTAGCCTCCCAGCACTGGCTCCCAGAATGCAATGGCTCAAGTGTAAATTAAATTAGATCTCACCCAAGCACATGGACTAGAACCTCCTCCTTTTCTTTCTCCTCCTTAAAGGAAATGAAGCTTCTGCTAGCCTTGAGTAGCCTTAAGTAGCCTCCCAGCACTGGCTCCCAGAATGCAATGGCTCAAGTGTAAATTAAATTAGATCTCACCCAAGCACATGGACTAGAACCTCCTCCTTTTCTTTCTCCTCCTTAAAGGAAATGAAGCTTCTGCTAGCCTTGAGTAGCCTTAAGTAGCCCCCCAGCACTGGCTCCCAGAATGCAATGGCTCAAGTGTAAATTAAATTAGATCTCACCCAAGCACATGGACTAGAACCTCCTCCTTTTCTTTCTCCTCCTTAAAGGAAATGAAGCTTCTGCTAGCCTTGAGTAGCCTTAAGTAGCCTCCCAGCACTGGCTCCCAGAATGCAATGGCTCAAGTGTAAATTAAATTAGATCTCACCCAAGCACATGGACTAGAACCTCCTCCTTTTCTTTCTCCTCCTTAAAGGAAATGAAGCTTCTGCTAGCCTTGAGTAGCCTTAAGTAGCCTCCCAGCACTGGCTCCCAGAATGCAATGGCTCAAGTGTAAATTAAATTAGATCTCACCCAAGCACATGGACTAGAACCTCCTCCTTTTCTTTCTCCTCCTTAAAGGAAATGAAGCTTCTGCTAGCCTTGAGTAGCCTTAAGTAGCCTCCCAGCACTGGCTCCCAGAATGCAATGGCTCAAGTGTAAATTAAATTAGATCTCACCCAAGCACATGGACTAGAACCTCCTCCTTTTCTTTCTCCTCCTTAAAGGAAATGAAGCTTCTGCTAGCCTTGAGTAGCCTTAAGTAGCCTCCCAGCACTGGCTCCCAGAATGCAATGGCTCAAGTGTAAATTAAATTAGATCTCACCCAAGCACATGGACTAGAACCTCCTCCTTTTCTTTCTCCTCCTTAAAGGAAATGAAGCTTCTGCTAGCCTTGAGTAGCCTTAAGTAGCCCCCCAGCACTGGCTCCCAGAATGCAATGGCTCAAGTGTAAATTAAATTAGATCTCACCCAAGCACATGGACTAGAACCTCCTCCTTTTCTTTCTCCTCCTTAAAGGAAATGAAGCTTCTGCTAGCCTTGAGTAGCCTTAAGTAGCCTCCCAGCACTGGCTCCCAGAATGTAATGGCTCAAGTGTAAATTAAATTAGATCTCACCCAAGCACATGGACTAGAACCTCCTCCTTTTCTTTCTCCTCCTTAAAGGAAATGAACACATCTTTGCAGCATCCACATTCCCTCCAACAACATGGAAACTCCCAGACATCTCCCAATGCAGAATCACAGCAATAATTGAAAAATCATACACAAGCATTCAAAACACATTTTTCCCCCTCCCAAATTTATGTTTGTGTCTCCCCACTGCTGTTGTGTTTGGCTTGGAGAAGCTATTTTTTGCAGACGACCTTGCCTGGTCTTTCTCTGCCAGTATGGGCCAGGACCATCTTGGCTGAGGCATTCAAAGAGTTTTAGTTCAAAAAAGGCAATTTTTCAGGCTCTGTGTCAATGTAACATTTTACATCGTGTGTCTTGTAGTCTTGGGAGGTTTCTCACCCTGATGATTTTATACAGGTATATGGTCTCCATGCTTCAGATGTTATGACAACCATGGTGACAGTGGAGGAAAAGAATAGTGTGACTTTTAGAAGTATGTCAGAGAAATATTCTTTATTCTCAAATTGCATCTCATTAAGAATACTGAGAGAGAATAATTAATAGAGAAATTCTTCATGGGATGCCTTGATGTAATTTCCCTATAACATCAAGTGCATAACATCAAGTGCTGACATTCAGGATTATACTAGGAACCTACTTCCAATTGACATGGTACAGTGGAAAGTACATTAATCTCTTATTTCCCATAAAGTATGGGAGAATTTGGGTAAGAAATTAGAACTGATGAAAGCACACCTCATTACTAGCATATCCACAGCCTAATTTCACCAACTCTAAGAGCTTTTCATATCTTAAAGTGCTCAGGTTTAGATTAGTGATTAATTAGGATCAGAGAAAGTGATTTTCTTGTGTTTTGAATTAATTCCATCCCCATGACACCTTGGCTTAAAATTATCAGAAGCTTTAATAATTTATAGTGTGTACTTGAGCTGGGACAGAGCTTGGAAAGGTTACTTTCTGGGAGTATAACTACCAGAATCCTAGCCAATATGGCCAGTTCTCACTCTTGGGTATCATAAGCTGTTATGGGCTCATTGACAACAACCCACCGTTATAATTTGCTCCAAAATGAATTAGTACTTGTCAATATTAATCCTGCAGTATGCAGAAAGCAGTATGCAATATGCAGACCAGGTGTGTGGGTGGACCTGGCTTGCTGGCCTGCTGATCAAAAGGGAAGTATCATGTCCAATAGTAGAAGCGATTATCACTTAAGATACAAGAATAAGGAGCATATCGCATGAACTTTAAAAGCGTCTCAAGCCTTCTAGGCTAGAGTGAGGATGCAGGATGGGAGGCATGCTAAATCACCACCTAATTGCTGCTTGCCATAAGCCCAGGTCCAAGCTGGGTCCCAGCAGCACTCCACCAGCACTTTTCAAAGTTGAAAGCTTTCTGGCTTTTAAAAGTACTGGCAGAGCGTGGATGGGACCAGGGCTCCAGCCAGGGAGGCTTGAGTTGGTTTTAAAGTTCATGTGATAAAGGAACTTTAATACACTTTCTATCTATCTTTAATTTTGTTCTGAAGATTGTTGATACTGAATTGTTATAAACTCTGGAGCAAGTGGGAATTCTGCAGCTCTTCAGATGATGTAGACTGCATCTCTCAGCAGCCCTAGTCTGCACAGTTTAAGATGAGGAAGGAACTTGCAATTCCACAATATCTGGAGGGCTGCACAATTCCCTCCCCTGTTTTAGACTTTCCTGTTCAGTTACTTGGCTTCTGTTAATATTGGATTAGCTTTGAAGTCAGGCATCAACTAGCAGTCCATATCAGTGGTCCTCTTTGTACAGTCTGGGAACAATTAGCAGAGACAACATGTTCCAGCAAGGTCCCATAATTAATTTAGCAAAGCTTAAATAGCTTGAAGGCACCAGACCTTGTCTGTTCTTGGAAGCTAAGCAGGGTCAGGCCTGGTTAGTACTTGGAAGGTACAATATCCACGAATGCCAGGTGATATAGACTATATTTCAATGAAAAGCAATGGCAAATATCCTGTGCATAACTTTTGCCAAAAAAAAAAAAACCTGTATGATAGGGTCACCATGAGCCGGAGTTGACTTCACATTAAAATGATAGTTTTCAAAACCGTGTTTCCCTAATTAAATACAGTTACACCCCACCCACCCCCATCCCTGTGACAGTATAGATCTTTGTATACCTATATGGAGCTCATATGATTAGACATATACTGCAGCAAAACCCAAAAATTAAGAGAATGTGTAACAGGAATTTATGTCCCTGTCACACCATGCTTTCATCAACACATTGCCTACATTGTGCTTGTATCATTTCACAAAAATCAGCCTCACTCATTCAGAAATTTGACAAACTAGTTGGTCTGTTAAACTTAAGGTAGATAGCAAAACTGTACTAAAAGTGACATGTAGGAGCTTGGAGCCTTTTTTCCCCTGTTGAGGAATACATTTCCTTGGGTGTAATCTGTCAAGTCAAATGTCAACAGTGAAAAGAACCAGAGGCAGTGATAGTCAGAGCCTGAAGTAGGTGTGCTCTCCCCTGTTTCTGCCATCACACCTTTTTCTTTTTTCTCTCTGACATACTCTCTTGCTCATTCTGCCACCTTTCCTACTCTGTGATTTTACTTTTATGGTTTGATGTTTTATTTTTAATTTATTTTTTATTACTATAAACAGTTCAGAGAATTTCATGTTGTAGAAATTGCATAGGTACAAGAAGACAAAAGTGACCAGTGCTGCTAACCACTTAAACAGCACATGATGGTGAGAATACAGGATACAAACATAACAAAGGCTCCTATTTAGCACATTTTCTTAGCCACTTCTCAAAACCATGTTCTTCCCAAGGTTTCTTATATCACAATATAAAATAGTAAAACCCACCATCACATTTTTAAAAAGAATTATCATCGAAACATTTTTTTAAAAAGCCAGCTAAAATAAAATGCAATTTAAAATGTGTAATAACACAAAATGTCCTTAATAACTCTTCAGTTAAAACCCAGAGGGAAAAAGTAGAGGGGGAAAAAACTACAATGATCTGTTCAGCGTATAAAAAGCAAAGAAAATAATTCAACAAGAAGGAAAAGCCAATGACCAACTGGACAGTGGTTAGCCACCTTCAATGCCATTTTGGGACAAAGGCAGAATCCAATATAAATCCAATAAATAAATAGAAAAGAATTTGACTCGTCAACTGATGATAATAATGTAGCCAGTGGTTTCCAACCTATTTTATGCCCCACACCTATCAGAAATGTAAAGAGATCTTGTAGCACCTTTGAGACTAACTGAAAGAAAAAAATTGGCAGTATGAGCTTTTGTAGACTACAGTCTACTTCCTCAGATGCATTTTAGTCTATGGTCTATGAAAAGTCATGCTGCCAATTTCTTTCTTTCAGTTAATCTCAAAGGTGCTACACAGTCTCTTTACATACTAATTTTCCTAACGCAGCTATAGCTTTGAATTCTATCCTTCCAAAATGTTAGTTAATGTTTGCACCCTTACAAAACTATTATCATATTTGAAGATAAAAAAGACTGATTTCTAATTTTTAAATCACAAATTGAATGAAGTACAATACTGTGGTGAATCAACAGAACTTTTTTTTTAAAGAAAAAGCTTTTGACTGAGTGCATAAAACGTCAATCTATATTGAGCAATTAGCTTCTACTTTAGAAAAAATGTAAACTATTGTAAATTATTAAATTATCTCGTTTTGAAAATAAACGATGAGACTATTATCTATGCAATACAACCCCCTACAGCCATTTTTAAAGGCACACTGGGAGCTGGCTGAGTGATGACTTGCAACTTGTCACTTGAGGACACAACCCACTATTTGTTGAACCTCCTGAAATTCTATCTCACAACCCCTGGGGATGCAAGCACCCCAGGTTGGGAATCCCTGATATAGATGGTCACTAGCTTTGGAAGATGCACCACTGATGCGTTTTTTGTCTCAGTTATAACTGATTCAATTGACAACCTCCAGAGAAGTTTCTATGGGGCTTTGTGGAAGAGAAGAATTCGACAATGTTTTCCCAGTAAGGAAACAAATTCTAACCAATGAATTTCACCCTAGATTAACAAAAGTTAACTGGCTAGTACCAGGGTTCCCAGCAGTTGGGCACAGCTGGAGTGGGGGTGATGTGCACAGCTATTTGAAGATCACATCAATGAAAGCAAGTTTAAGGACAATAAAGCCAGCCATTGCACTTTTTAAAATTATCTCTATATCTAACATCAGGATTTATGCATTGAAATTAAGGTATCTTCAGCTCTGCAGTGGCATCAGTACTTTTATCATCAAATTCCTCTCTGGATTATGTAATGTTTATGATTATGTTAAATTTGAATTGTGCCTGCAGGGAGTTCAGTTGGACAGTGAAATAAATACTTAGACAGATGAGAGATTTATCCATTGGGAGAGGCGGGAAATATAAATAAAGATTTTATTCATTTATTTTATTTATTAACAGTCTTAAAACTGAAAACTCGAAGTTTTTCCTTTGGTACATAAAGCCTGGATTATTTCTAAAAGAGTAAAAATTCCTGTGGGAAAGTATATTGATTTGATGAAGGGATACAGTGTACCACTTGGTACAGGTAGCCCTCCTTATCCACGGATTTCTTATCCATGGATTTGAGCATACACAGTTTGAAAATATTCCAAAAAAGTATAAATTCCAAATAGCAAACCTTGATTTTCCATTTTATATTTGGGACACCATTTTGTTGTGCCTTTATATTGAATGGGACTTGAGCATATACTATATATATATATATGGAGGGTCCTGGAACCAAACTCCAGTGGATAACAAGGCCCCACTGTATTACAAAAAAATAACACGTATGACTAGTGGCTCCACTTGACTATATAAAAGAGTTTTTGACATCGTGCTTTTAAAGATGTCAATGATTAAAGAAATGAATGATGCAGATTCAGATGAATTTTTAAGTCTAGGGGAATATGCAGTTTGGTTGGAGATATTTGAGAAGACAAGAGAAATGTGTGAAGTGTTAAATCAGAGACATACAAAATGTAAACAGAGTGGAACTTTTAAAGAAAATGATAGGAATACTACTGGGGAGTTTAGCCAGAAGAGGAAGCCAAGAATACAAAATACAAGCTCTGATTTGGAAAGGGGTGCTGCCTTAAGCTGTACATCTGGAGAAAGAAGTAGATTCAAGTTACATCTGAGAGAAGGATTTGGAAGAAGCAACCAAGATTAAGGGATTCAATACTGAAGAGAAGACCAATTAGGATGGAAATCTTTTCTGAAAGTAAAGACTTTTACATAAAAAAGGGATGGCAGTTTTGGAAACCAGAAAAAGTGCAACAGGGAAGAAGAGTGACAAAGGGGGACACAGAGGCTAGGAAGATGATGCTGTAAGATATGCAATTCCTAAACCCAGAAATCAAGAATAATGGGATTTATGGGATAGCTTATGCATCTCAAGAGTTTCTTAATACAGAGGAGTTCTGTTTAGTTCTTAAGAGAGCTAACATTTGGGGGGGGGGGGGGGCAAAGACTCTCATATGAATTCAAAGATAGATAAGGGATAGGTAAAATAAAGATTTAGTCTTACAGTTGGCCTTGTGTATCTACAGATTCTGAATCCATGGATTCAACCATCTGGAAAAATATTTTTACTTAAAAAAATTATCCAAAAAACAAACTATAGTTTTGGCATTTTTTAAATCAGGGACACCATTTTACTATGGTGCTGTGTATAACAGAACTTGAGCACCTATGGACTTTGGTATCGATGGGAAGTCTTGAAACCAAAACCCAGGAGATATCAAGAAACCACAATATTTTAATTTAAAGGAATAGGAATGGTTTTCTTATTATCTCATGCTGGAAATCTGATTTATCAAAAAGCGATTTGGTAAGGATGCCTCTTGATAATGTTAAAATAAAGTTGATTGGCATGCATGCTGTAGCTGTACCAAATTATAAGAGGTATTATTTGTAGGGTTAGAAGTTGTTAGGAGATAAAAATATTAGAGGATAATTCTTTGATTAATAAGCTTATGTGTTTGATATTAGATATAAACTATAGAGAGGAGGAGTGTAGTGACAGAGAAAGAAAAGAATAACAGATTGTTTATAGCTACTGAAAAGAAAATGAGAAGTCACTTTTATCTTCTGCTGTTTTGTTCTTTTTCTTGTTTTCTTAGCTATTTCTCTCTCCTAATTTCTTTCTTTCTTTCTTTCTTTCTTTCTTTCTTTCTTTCTTTTGATTCTTTAGTTCTTTCTTTTTCTTATGCACTGTTGTTTTTTTCTATTTCGTTTAATCTGGAAAACTATTTTTTTTAAAAAAAATAACTAATTCAATTAACATTTGCCTGCACTTTACAAATTTTGTTGCTACTACATTTGTTTCAAGCCATAACACTAAATTTTGCTGAGAGTGGCACGCAGATCTTCTTAATCTAAGGACAATTCTAGAATTATCCCCATGATGGTTTTTTTAATTATCACTGAATCCATCTAGAGTCATCCTACATGATAATCAATATCAAGAAATAAGTAATAAATCCACAGGAAACAGCCTGGGGCTCCACTGATAATCAGTTATAGGAATACAATGATATCAGATACACCTGTTAAACCATCACTTAGAAAGCTGCCCCTTTCAGTTGCTTATTGCGTACATCAATTCTATAGGGATGAAGAATTGTAGAGAGAGAGAACACAGAACCTTGTATGGTTAACAGTGGAAGAATGAAAGCAGTCCAGTCCAGTACTATAAAATGAATTAAACGGATAGGCATATGTGGGGAAAACTCTATAAAACATTATTTTTTGTGCTTACGTCTCTGGAACACAGAGCAGCAACTGGCTGAAACGCTGAAACTGAGTAGAATAACGCCTTTAATTCCAGTGTCTCAGTCTCTACTGCCTTTACAACATTGTCCTCCTATGCATGTTTATTGCTCAGTTAGGAAAGTGTGGGTAGAATTGAACTCTTAGGGGCTTTCTAGATTGGCAGGAAAGTATGACATGAAGTTGCCTTTTCCTTAATGCTTAGCAGCTGCACCACAGCCTTTAGATGGAGCTGTGCTGTTCTGCAGTTTTTAAAAAAGAAGCTGGGAAAACCAGCACCTTTTTAAAGGCGCTTCTTCTCCCCTAAAACGCAAAAAAAAGCATTTTCATGGCACACTTTTCCTTTTTCTCATCTAAAGGCTAGACTTTCATGCAGCCATGAACACACTTCTTTTTGCCAATCTAGAAAGCCCCATAGATGTTATCTTGAATGTTACTTGGGGTGAAATATAGCCTAAACCGAAATGTAAGCAAGGAACACTAAAGCTGATCTTTGATTTGTGATTGTAGATATAGCTGTGGAAATGGGCACCTAAATAGTTCTTCCAGTGCTTGAACTACAACTACAGCAGCATGAAGATCTCAGAAAAGGAAGAGGCTACTAAAGGAATCTCAAGAGAAAAGAAACAAAGAAACCTAATTCTGAAAAAGGTGGTGAGAGATGGTGGCTCCTGAGAAATGTGAACAGAAGGTATGAAGAAGCTCAACCCAAAAGGAACAAACTCAAGCCTGAAGAGGAAAAGAAGAGGTATATTATTATTATTATTATCATTATTATTATTATTAATTATTATTATTAGTATTTCCTGCCTCTCCCTGTGGATCGAAGCGGGAACAAGACTATACAAATACAAAATATAGCCGATAAAATATCAATATATTTACATTACTATTACATCAATAAAATAACTAGAAATTATCCAGTCGTCTGTCATTCTTACAGTCATGATCAAAAGTAGAGCCATTAATCTTAATATAATCCCTATATAAAATCAGGTGGATAAGCCTTCCAGGAGAGATTCATCTTAAGTGCCTTTTTAAAGGCATCTAAGGTGGTAATAAGATGGATCTTTTCCTTTTGGTCATTCCAAAGTATCAGAGCTACTCTTAAGCATGGTAGAGGAACTAAAGGTCAGTTAGTGTCAGCCCTGTGATCAGGACTATTAAGTTCTAGTTTCATTTCATCCTTCTTGATCCTGTGTAGGTATGAGTGGGCGATTGTGCATGTATATGTTTATGTGAGGATTTATATGTTGTCATGTTACAATGCACCCATCTTAAAGATGTTTGTTTAATAAGAAAGACTATCCAGTATGTTGGCTGGACAAAAGCATACTGGATGTCACAACAACAGCAAAATAAGTAATCCTTCCTTACCTTTCATGCTCTCAAGCACAATGTTCTGAACTGGGTTTGCAACTTCAGTCCCAAGTGCTATTACTTTCTTGATCCAGAGGAACTCAGACCACTTGAAAGACATTATAGCAGTGACATGGATCGACTTGAAACAAAATTCAAACTTTTTCCAAAAATTCTAGAAAGGTAAGAATGGAAAAAACAAATAAGAATTGATGGACCTTCTTTTCTTGAAGAACATGAACTGTCTTTTGGTGAACGCTATAGTCTGTATGACGTAGCTGCCACAATACCTACATCAAATGCTATATTATTGTTTTCCTGTCTTCGGCAAATTCAAGCTGTGTTGAGGAGCAGTAAGGCTTATGAATGATAGTAACACTCCTGTACAAACAACTGGAAAGAAATTCTCCAAAGCCCTCAGTTTTGAAACTGTCATCATTCATTTTACAGGAACGCATATGTATCTTCACATTCTGCTTTTTTAGATCTATGTTCTCTTCTATTTAGTCTCAGCAAATGACAATCTATCTAATATGGGTCCACAACAATATGCACTGGGTTTCTTAGGAGTACAGAGCCTAGATATCTCACCTTATTCACATTTTCCTTAGTTAATGAGAGCTAACTCCAGTTGTTAGCCACAACTGGGGTACACCTACAAAATTAAGGTAATCTTAGGGGCGAAACAGATGGCCTTGAGGGGCAGTGTGATGACTCCCCTTAAAGAGCCAGATCGGGGCCACACAATTGCACACCGTGGCCCCAATCAAGCTATTTGCCAACTCAAGAAGAGGCAACAAAATGCCATTCCCTTTTGAGTCAATAACAGGTTGCCCTTTCCGCTGCTTTCGCAGCTTTGCGGTGCTTGGCTGGTATGCGGCATCTAAATGCCGTGCTGCCAGAGTGCCATGTAGCGACCCCATGTGGCTTTTGGGGTGGCGTCGGGGCGTGCGTCATGTATATGCCATGCCCCCACACCACCCATAAGGCGACTTTTAGTGCCCATCTGTACCAGTCCTTACTAAGTCAATATTTATGCAAGTTCCATTAAATAAATGGATCTGCAGTACTTGGGACAAACAACTTGATTTAGTTTTTAGTGCCTACATTCCTGGTTCTTCTCACGTGAATTCATAAGCAACCATTTTTAGCATGAAAAACACAGTGGTTTTATTTCAGAAATCTTCACACATGACACAGCATATCTGAAATATATTTTGCCCTTTCTGTGCTTCTGTCCTTCCCCCCCCCCCCCCCCGCCCGTGTTACTGTTACTGCTTCTTTGTACTATCACCATAGTCTGGGTGAAATAGCAAATCATAAATTGCCACAAACACTACACAGTTTTAGCAGTTACAGATTTACTGCCATAGTTCAATCCTATGGAATCTTGGGATCTGCAGTTTAGGAAGTGGTATTTATAATTCTCATCCAGAGATCTCTAGTCTTTATTAAACTACAAATCCAAAAATTTCAATTAAAGTGGAATCAAAGTGCTGCAGTTGTGTAGTGTGGAAGGGACTATAGAGAGAATCTCTACGTGTGAGGTGAAAGAATGGGGTAGGCAAGCTCCATGCTCCTCTGTATTTGTCTGAATTACCTCCAATGAATGTACAGGCCAACAAATGGTGTCATAAACCCAAAAGGATAGTAGCCCCTCCTGCAAGCAGATTGAAAAGCTCCAGGCTTGCTCTCTGGTTGAAGCAATAATCTTTGAAACACATCAAACTTTGCCAAAAGAGAAGAATAAATCAGTTTTTTGGCACATGTGGCAACTTTGATCTGAATATTTCTCAGCAATCCTACAATGGGAGAATGACTAGACGTATGATAGGGGAATGGCTTCCTTGTGGTGGATAAACAGTGACATCACTGGAACAGCTGCTGCCATTCAACACAAACATCGGGATGCTGCCTGGGAATTAAGCATGACTCACAAGCTACCTGGTGTGATGTCATGCAATACACATGAATAAAAATATTGAGCCTGGTTTAGTGTGTTTTAGCACATCACAAAAGAAGTCCACTGCCTGTGCTGGGCTAATGTCATTCAGTGCAGACTACATATAAGATACAAATTGATTAAATGTGGACAAAGTAACCATACTTTGGGTCTCAGTGAAATAAACACCAATGTTATTCATTCAGTGTTCAAGAGCAATATTTTATAGGTTCATCTCCCATCCTACTAGACCCTTTGTTTAATCTGTCAGAATGATCTGATCTAACTGTGAGTGAAGAATCTCTGCTGGCCCTAATATGCCAAATAAAAGAAGATAATAGCTACAGTCCTATGAATAATAATGAAGGGGGTTGCTACTGAAGCCACCTAAGTAAACACAAGATTTTTATAATAAAAACCTGGGCTACATTTTAAAATTTGTTTAATCTGACTCAGTTGGTGTCTTTGCTTTAAAAATAATACAGGTTCTCTATAAAATTGCAAAGCACCATCTTCAATTTCGCTTTCTGAGCCAGATTACAAATGCTTTTTATTCATTCAAAAATAAACCTACCCTCTCTGACTGAAAAGGTATTTACTGAATACAGAAAATTACAGGAATATGTGTCACTAATAATTTGGGTATATTACACAAAGATAAGAAACTAATCCAAAACCTCATTCTTTCTGACATTCTGTTTCTCCTTTAAAAATTGACAGCAAAGTGCCTTGTATACCTTCTTATTTTCTAAGGAAATTAAACAGCTAGTCGTTTGGAAAAGAACTGAAATAACTATCCACTTTAAAAAGACCTCATTAAATCTCTCCTCCTAAAACAATTTTGTGGATTAAAAGGAAATAAAAGGCTTTGCATGTTGGTCAGCTGGTAAGGATATTTACATAAATATGTATGAATTTCCTCATAATGATCCTTCCATCATCTGTTTTGACATTACCTTCAATTTCCTTTTTGTGTACAGTATTAACTACAGTATTCATCAGATTTTTTGTTTAGCTCTAGCAAGAATTTGACTTTAATTATACGAGCCAAATTCCATGTCATGTAGATCTCAAATACAAATTCGTTGGAAAAGAACTCTGACACATAGATGTTTTCTGATTATACTAAGATTGGGATTCACTCCACAGCTCAACTGTTTACCTATTTTTCCCCCAAGAGATGCACTTTAGGTTTGTTAATCTCTACACGACAACAGCAGTGTACTCTGAATGCATTTATCTCAGATTCCCCTATTGTACTTGTTCAACTGATAATGCAATAGTTTATGCCCATTGCAGTATTATTTATTATTGTGAAGCTAAAAATCCCAGTGTGGCCATCCAAACAAATTGGTGCCTCACAGTGCTTGTATTGTGCTCCTCAAGCGGAGGTGGGCAACTGTGCCACCTCCGGTCCCCAACAGTGTTGGACTTCAAGTCCTAGTAGCCCTTGTCAGCACACCCAACCACTAAGGTATGGTGGGAGCTGCAGTCCAACTGGAGAGCCACAGGTGCCCGCCCATGACCAAAGCATTAAGAACATCAGATACAGCCTTATACTAGTCAGACTATTGATCTGTCTGGCACCATATTGTGTACAGTGGCAGTGACTTTTCACCGTTTCCAAACAAGGAATGTGTTCCCAACCTTTTATGGATGTATTTGGGATTCAGCATAAGAATTTCAGTATGCAATTGAGCATGCGCTCTGGAAACTAATAAATAAGGTAAGGTGCTTCATAGTAGGTACAGAAGGTACTTGAAAATAGGTAAGACAACTGCATTAACATTCTTAGGTACAATTTAAATGTGTTATCATTGCAGTTTTCTAGTACACTTTTCATAGAATGAAATTATTATTTCCCCCCATGCCAATTCATGTTTTATTCTTTATACTACCAATAAGGGTTCTTTTCCAAAATTAGATCAATTTGGGGAAAAATATTCAACCAAGGACAAATTACATTTCTCTATAAAAAGGGTGGGCAATATATAGTCCCCAAGGCCATTTTTGTGGTCTCCAGTCACCAGAGGTTTAAAAAAAATCTATTTTATTTTATTTGTAAAGTGGTAATTTCTTTTCGCAGTACTCATTATACTACAAAAGTTTTAAAACCCTGTTGGAATCTAGTAGAGGCAGCAACTGACACCTACAAACATGCCTACTTCCGCTTTTCTTTCTTAAACCAGAAAGAAAGTCACCTGGAAGATGAGTAGGTTTGCTAATAAGTCACATGGGTCATCCAGAGCACAGAGGAACCACTACTGCTAACAGATAAACCCCAGCTTTAAAAATAATGTAGAATTTTCACACCAGTGGATCAGACCCATGTAGACCAACATCCTTTTGCCTATAGTGGCCAGCTAGATGAATCTCCTCTGATTCTTCTTCATACAACTTGAATGTGGCAGTGAATTTCAGACACCAGCTTTGAGCTCAACCAAGGTGTCACTGGGTGGGTGGATGGGGGGGGGGGGGAGATGTTGCCTCACATATAAAAATACTTTCTCCCAAATGTATTTTTTTTTTTTTTTGTCCCCTGATGTCTAGAATGAGACATTGAAAATCATCCCCATCTTGAAATCTTTATGTATGCCTTCATATAAGAAGCCCTGGTCGCCCAATGGTTAAATGCTAGTACTGCAGCCACAAGGTTGTGAGTTCAGTCCCAGGGCTCCAAGGTTGACTTAGGACTTTATCGCATGCACTTTCTTAACCATTTGGGAACGTGGATGGGACTCGTGGGGGTGAGCGTGAACGGATTTTACCGCACATGCAAGCATCCACAAAAAGGTCCCTTTCAGGCACCTGTACCCAAGCCATCCCTGTACAGTGCCATCGGGAGCTATTTTGTCTGGACGGAAGTCTTCTGAGCAGAACATTGAATACTTCTCGGTGCTGGACAGGGATGGGTGTCGGAACGGGACCTTTTTGTGGACACTTGTATGTGCTGTAAAATCCGTTCACGCTTGCCCCTGCGAGTACCGTCCCCATCCCCAAAATGGTTAAAGAAGTGCATGCGATAAAGTCCTAAGCCTTCCATCCTTTCATAGGTTGGTAAAAATGAGTACCCAGTTGGTTGGGGACAATTGGCTTACAAACTGTAAACCACTTAGAGAGTGCTGAGTTCACTATTAAACAGTATAGAAATGTAGATGCTATTGCTAAATACTATTGCTATGTTCACATTCTCTTAGTAAATTTTGCCTGCCCCTTTTCTTTAGACATCTAAACGTAATGCTGAATGGAGGCTTTAAGTAACCACAATGCTAAATATTGAAGGAAATTTTTTCTAGGAGCTTAATTCTAGTGTAGTGGCTCAGTGCTCTTATGTTTCCCCCCAACTCGCCACCATCAGCTACACCCCTGACACCTCCAGATACATGAGGTTCACTAGCACCGTCCAGGGATGCTCCAAGCCACACTCCATGCACTTATCACGTATTTCTAGAATAGACCCAGTTCTTACCAAAAGAAGTAGATTCCAGAGATAGCTTCCTGTCAACTACAATCCATAGTTTTGGTCTGCAATAAACCTAATGAGAAACATTAGCCTGCTCCCCCCCCCCCCCCCAGTTTTGTGATGACTTTACAGTTACAGTGACTGTAGAAAAAGGAAGCTGAGATCAATATGTGGAGGTAGAAGGCTTCCAAACAATGTGCAAAAGAAAAATATGCACATATCCTCTACAGAGAAAGTCACATGAGCTGCGTAGATATCAGAAGCACATGCATCTCCCCATTAGCAAAATGAACAAGCTCTCTTTCATGAGAGAAAGGGAATATGTGAGTCACATGTCCATCTTCTGTTGTCACATACCTGGAATGTACACTTCAAGTCTAGTTCTGTGCCTGCCTCATTGGTTTGCAAACAAACAATCCTATCCTTCACAGAAGCAGAATACACATGAAGTGTAGAACTGAAAAAGGCAGTATCTTGGATTAATCTGAGGAGAAAATGTTAATCCATATGCTCAACCAATGACTACAAGGCAATGGATGATCTAAAAACTAAGCAAACTAGTTAACATTCTTTTCAATTTCTCAGTTTGTGCAGGCTAAAGATGTGGACAGGATCCTTGGAGAGGTGAAAACCACCACAGGTCTGGTGGCATATCAAACAGGCCAGAGGTGGGAATGGCTGAGAGAGTGAAGGGGGTAGTCAGTGCCTCCTTACAGAGTTTCAATTTGCCTAAAGGAGGAAGTTGTGAGGCCTTGGTTGAAAAAGCCATCCCCTATAATGGATAATTATTGGCCAGTTTCCAACCTACCATTGAGGAGGCGAGGTGTGGTGCTCTCCCAGCTCCAGGGGTTGCTGGTTGAAACAGATTTTCTAGATCCATTTCAGTCTGTTTTCAGGCCTGGCTATGGACAGAGAAAGCTTTGGTTGCCTCAGTGGATGACAACCTATCTAGAGTACTGGAAAGGGTGTGTGTGTCCCTTTGGTTCTGCTGGACCTCTCTGTGGCTTTCAATACTTCTGGGCTGCCTCACTGGCATGGGACTTGTAGGCATTGTTGTACAGTGGCTCAATTCCTTTCTGTAAAATGATCCCAGAAGGTGGTGCTATATGACACCTATTGGCCCATGGTGTCCCCCAAGGTTCTGTTCTCTCACCCATTATATTTATGTTAAATAGCATGGATGAGAAAACAGAACCCTGAGGAACCCCATAGGGCAAAAGGTGTCAAATAGCACCACGCTCTTGGATTCATATACATGAAATCACTGGAAGAGGTCATCCAGAGTCTTGGAGTGTGGTCCATCAATATGCAGATGACACCCAACTCTACTACTGCTTTCTACCTCATTACAAGGAAACTGGCCTGGTCCTTAATCAGTGTATGTCATCTGTAATGAACTCAATGAGGGCAAACAAATTGAAACTTAAGTCAAAATGGAGAGGCTCTTGACTAGTCATTAAGCAGATCAAGGAATAGGGATTCAGCCCGTGTTAGAGGTGGTTACACCCTCCCTGAAAACACAGGTTCGCAATTTGGGTGTACTCTTAGACTCGGCTTTGACTTGGTCCAGGTTTCTTCAGTGCCATGAGTGCTTCTGTTCATTTCAAGCTTGTGTGCCAACTGCATCCATCCCTTGAGACATCAGATTTGGCCACTGTGGTACATGCCTTAGTTACATCCTGTTTGGACAACTATAACACACTCTACTTGGGGCTGCCTTTGAAGAATTTTTGGAAACTTCAGTTGGTCCAAAGAACCGCAGCAAGACTGTTAACAGGGGGAGGTTACAGAGACCATGCCATGATCCTGTAGAAACAGTTTCACTTGGCTGCCAGATTGTTCCTGGGCATACTTAAAAGTGATCAATAAAAGTGAGCCTCTATGAGCCCAGCTATTTGGCAGACTGTATGAAGCCCAGAGAAGCCAAAATGGCTGCCTCCTAGTTGTCCAAGCTAAAACCTTTTGATTTAGAGAGGCTTTTAAAACAAGATGTTTTTAAAGGATGGGCTAGGGGGTACTGTGCTCTTATAATTAAACTGTTTTTCAGAGCTTTTTAATTGCATTTTATTTTATTTTTAAATTAAGGATAAATTGCTTTAATACTATAAATAGTTTAATTCTATTTTAGTGTTCACTTTTTGTATGTTTTAATTGTATTTTTCATTTAAATTGTTAGCCACTTTGAGTCACAGTTTTTGGTGGGTAAGGAGATACAAATTATTAGTATTAGTATTAGTATCAAAGAACCATATGTCAAAAATACAATTTTCTATCAAAATTTTAGGAGCAGAAGCTGATTTAAAACAGAATGAGATGAACACAAGACAGTAGCCTCATGGGAACAGACATGATATGGGGGAAGAAAATACGAGGGAGTATCCAAAAGTTTTAATGATCATTTTTTTTAAAAAAATGACAGAAAGTTTGTTTTGATTTGTAGTTGTTAACTTATCTCTATGTAGTCACTATCTAGATTTACACATTTTTTCCAGCGTATCTTGACCCTGATATTGTAGAAGTCTGAAGATTGCGCCTTACAAGGGGGTATCGTAAAGTAAAAATTATCACCTGGAAGTTATAATGGCATATTGATGAAATTTTGTCAGTGTCATCATTGGTCCCTAAGTGCACATTGCTGAGAAAATCAACTCATTGCATCCTTTATTTTTGTGACTGGCTATGCCAGAAGTGACTAAAGTGTAAAATCCTTGTCAGGCGCATTCTACAGACTTCTACAATATCAGGTATTCGGAGGGTCAAGATACGCTGGGGAAAATGTGTAAATCTAGATAGTGACTACATAGAGATAAATTAACAACTACAAATCAAAACAAGCTTTCTGTCAATTTTTTAAAAAGGTGATCATTAAGATCAGCTTTGGATACCCCCTCATAGAAAATGTGGCATTTCAAAGGACTGATATCCAACAAGCTGTCCAAATTGAGAGGCAGTGCTCTCTCACCATATTCCTACAGATCAGCTTATGCCTCTGAAAGGTAGCTACTTGCTACAAAGAATGCATTTGCATATCAATTTTCGACAGGGGCTTTTACTAGGGCAAGGGCTCTATGCAGTCTAGTGTACTACATCAAGAACTCAACTGTATGTTAATTTTAGTTTTGTACACCATCAAACCTTCACAGATGGAAGTAAGGGTCAATTGAAGCTGAGTCCATTTTGGGACCCCATTCCCACTTACAAATACATCAGTGTGAGATTCGAATCAATGGATCAATTTGACAGTGGAGCATGGTTCCCACTACATTTGTCCCGATCACATTTTCTCCCACCATATTTGCCCTGATCGCATTTTTTCCCTCTAAAATAATCCACTTGTGGTTCCCATTCATGAATGAATTGATTCAAAATGATTCGGTTCCAGCCAGCCGAAGGGGAAATTTAAATCAATTCTAATCTGCATTTGGTTCTCACTTGTGCAGATTCAATTTATTGAAAAAGTAGTAGAAAAAAATCAGACTCAGGTTAAATGAGTCTAGTGAATGCCCCCCTCCCCACTTCTTAGAATCACTTCAATGATTCAGATTAAGTGGAAACCAGGGTCATTTGAACCCGTTCAAACCGATTCATGATCCGATTTAAAAGGTAGTGGGAATGAGGCCTAAGAATGAGAGCCACTTTGGACTTTCCAAGGAAATGGTGAAAGGGAAATATATATTACTTTCAATTTCTCTTCCCATTTCCTGTTCATTCATTACTTAATTATTAAAAAAATATGTTGGTTAAAATGCTCCAATGCACTTTCTGCACTTACATGATGTCCAATAAAAAATAGACACATCTTCCTTCTGCAGGCAAAACTCAGAAATGAGGGAAGCATACATGTATCAGTTTCTACTTCAGAATATATAAAGTAGTGATTGAAAGAATATTTGTAATACTTAATTCTCAGATTAAAACCACAGTTTCCCAACAGGCAGAAAAACCAAGCAAGAATTGTACAGTTTTCTCCTGATATCTGATAAACCAAAGTATTTCTGAGGATTTAATGTGCAAAGAAAAACATGAGGGTTTTTTTTTTTTTTGTACAAAAAGTCGTCAATCTCTATATGTAAAACAAGAAACTTGTTTTATGCACAAAAAAACATTTTTTTTGTGCAAACCCACTCCCATGTATCTTGTTTCTTTGAATAATTCCTCTGCAACACTTCATGAGCAGGAGAGAAACCTGGGATGGGATATTTCTCCCATAGCAGGGGGGAAAGGACCATCATTATTAATCCTTCCATATAAGGATGCTTTTCTATTTGATATCTGCAGCAAGGGTGGTCTACGCAGCGAAATGAAAACAGAAGAACATTCCAGAAATAAAAGATTGGATTAAAAAAGCAACAGATTACCTGGAAATGGACAAATTTACCCAAATTATACAGAAGAATACAAATGAAAAATTCAAAAAAGACTGGGATCCACTAATCATGTATCTTAAAGAAAAAATAGGACAGGACTTGGAAAAGTGTCTGGTTTTTTAAACTGTGGAATTTGTTTAATGGGAAAAAGGTTTAGTAAAAAAAAAACCAAAGTAAAGAGGAATAGTAGTTAAAGATTATGTGGAAAAACAATATGCTATATAGATAAGGGTTATAGAGAAAATGCTAGAATAGATCCAAAAAAGATCAGAGAATAAATGTTATAGTTTCTCTTATTTTTTCCCTTTAATAGGAAGAAAAGCTTATAAATAGGTGAGATAATGTGTTTTTCTTAAAGTAAGGAAGTGTAGGAAAAAAGATAATAGAATATGTTTTTAATGTATATCTTATTTACATGGATGTATGTAAGAATGTTTTTAAGGATATATAAATAAAGATTTTTTTTTTTTAAAAAAGGATGAAATAGTCTAGAATTTACATTCTTAATACAAAGCAATTCTGAACCAATGGGAATGAATGTCTTCAAGCCTCAATGACTTGCACCGGAGAAACAGGCCTAGCCCTTATGGTGCACAGTTATGCACAGTCACAGCCTTTTAACCCACAAGGTTTATTTGAATGAGCACCAGTTTTCTGTTTTTGTTTGTTTGTTTGATTGTTTTTTGTGGCCTTACAGGTATAATTTAACAAACTGATGATGATCTATAGAACACAATCTTCCAAGGGATTTACATAACTGAGAGACTATATAGCTATATTTACACAGCTAAGATTAGAATATCTATAGACAGCCCCAATTAACCTTTTTTTTTCTGGTATCAGTTGTGCATGTATGAAAAACATAGCTTTGGGAATGCTTTGATTCTGTATTCCTGCATGGCAGAGAGTTGTACTGGATGGCCCTTGTGATCTCTTCCAACTCTTATAATTCTATGAAAATCATTGAAAGCACCATTCTTAATAGTTGCCTCCATCAGTGGAACTCCTATCATCTGCAGCTTGCCAAGCAGAAGCAACTCCCCCCCCCCCCCCGAATTGTTATACACACACACACAATAAAATTTCATTTTGTTTCTGGAACAGCTCGTCTTTTGTTTGTATTAAATTTATCCCATTTGTGGATTCAATCAGTTTAGACTGTGGTTAGTCTTCTTGAAGTGACAAAGCAGGACCATGGCCTACATGCTGGTCCTCCAGCTGTTTTTACTTGCACAGCTGCCTTTCTTTCTGAAGAAGCACACCGCCAAAGCTCAGGACTGTCACCAAAATGGGACCTTTTTCAGCTTTCCTTCCAGAAGGAAATAAGATTTTTTGCCTACAGTGTGCTATATTTCCATGGCAGGACTCTTCTACAGCCTGAGGAGCTGCTACTAAGACTTCCCTACACCACAGAGAGCCATTGCTCTTATAATCGCAAAGAATATAGGAATTGTGGTGGCAGACACCAAACTGAGAGACTGCCCATCCCTGCTGTGAATGGAATAAAAGAAATACTAAAACAGTGAGATCTGAAATTGAAAGTCAACCATGGAAGTTGTGTCACAGACTAAATGTGCACATCTCAGAGTATGATGGTAATTGCCAGCTTGATCTCACAAAATTTCTTGAACAAATACTACACAGTTTGTGTCATAGCTGCTAAAGTGGCAACTTACTTTTGCAGGTATGGTAGCAGAACCTCAGACATTGCTTTTCTTTGATAGTAAGAGCAAGCTTGCATGAACAGTAAGAATTTCAGAAAACCAGAACAATTCTGGCCTTTACCTGACAAGAATTTCAATGTTTCAGGATTGGCAGAATGTTTTTAGCCATGGCTGGTGGCAACTACAGCCCACTGTTTTATTATTTCTTTCTGTGGAAAGCAGACTGAGTGATGATAAATATTGTAAGATTATTTTTATACGTGTGTGTGTGTGTGTGGCGATTTTTTTAAAATGAGCATCCAGCAGTTCAGTACAATCTTTTGTTAGCTATCCCTCCTGCCTGTCATCTTCAGTTTCTGTTGCCATAGAAACTACAGCATCCAGCATTCAGGACAATCTCAGGACTTGTAAATTCATTCTGATTCCCAAGCCTGCTCTGACCAGGGACTTTGGGGAAATGATGCTGGGATTTTTGGAAACTCTCTAGCAAGCTTGACTTCTTTCATCAAGCTTTTGCCCTCTGATTTTTCTGCTCACCTCAGTGCCACGGGGGCTTCATCTCCTTCAGCCCTTCAAATTGAGCTCACAGTCTGATTAGAGTGATGACCAGAAATAGTGTAGAAATGGCAAACCATCTTCATCTTAATATTGCCACGACAAGAGCTCAGTTGTCAATAATACCATCATATGTTCCCCATAGGGATAAGCTAAATAAGAATACCACTGGAGCCAGCTATACCTTTGGCAACACAACACTAATATTTAAAGCAAATCATCCCAGATTCTGGTGGGTGCTGGACCTAGTACCTTGAAAGCACTATCAAATAAATTCAATTTCCTTGATATCAAAAGACTGAAGAATTCAAAACGTTCCCTCTCTCTCTCCCACACACACACACACACACACACA